>WURV02190965.1:0-70169 GCA_011762755.2 Epimenia babai | reverse complement strand
AGGGGGCAAGCCCGAAGGACTCGCCCCCGGATTCTTCAGCTTTCCTTTTTGTATTTTTAAAAGAGGCGGTTTGATGTTGGTGCATCTTCAGCTTTATGGAAGCTGAGCCGCCTCTTTTATTTTCATTATTCTACCATAATAGCCTGCAATTAAACAGTTTATAGTGTAAATCAACTTAGCTCTTGTGGGCTTAATCGCACTCATTTTTGGCTATGTGACAAAGTAGAAGTAGATGTCGCAGCCGCTTTCCAGCATGAGCACCGCGAATGTATGGCGGAGCTTGTGAGCCGAGAATGGGATGCCGCTGGCCGTGCTGATTTTTTTGATCAGCCGGATGAGGGCCATGAGACTCATCATCCGGTCATTGGGGAGCGAGCACCAAAAGTAGGGTGTCTTCCGCTTCAGGCGCTGGCGATCACGTTGATACTCCTGAAGCGTGGGGATGAGACTCAATGGCATGGGGACATAACGGTCTTTTGCGCCCTTGCCATCTCGGACAAAGATGCGGCGGTTTTCGAAATCCACGTCCCGATTTTCTAATTTTCGCAACTCTTCGCGGCGCAGACCGGTGCCGAGGAACATGGCCAGGACAGCCACCGCCCTGGCACGTTCAAAATCATAAACGAAAGGATAGTTTCTGGTGAACCGCATCAGGTGCTCTGCTTCTTGTTTGCTCAGGTGCCTCGGTATGGGTTTTGGAAGCTTAGGGCGGGGCATTTTCTTCATTGGGTTTTCTAGCAGCAACTTTTCCCTAATCAACCATTCAAAGAAAAAACTCAATGAGTCCATCCGGCCAAGGATTGTTTTGGAAATCCAGTTTTGTTTATAGCCGTATCGAAACCAATTTTGCATCAGGGATTCGTCAACAGCTCGAAGGGTGAGGTTTTCCTCTAGGCGAATCAGGCTTTTAAAGCGATCCCGATGGCCGGCAACCGTCTTGGGGGATAGTCTGCGAAAAACTTCCTGTTCCTGGCAAAAGCGCTCGTGTGCCTCGATAAGATTGGTCATTGGGTTTGGAGAAAAAGGACGGGAAATCCCGTTCCTCAAGTTCCAAAGTTGCCAATGCCCGTGACTATCTGGTGTCACAAGGTGGTCACGACACATCGTTTTTCCCAATGTTCACCCATCGATTTTGGCTTCAACACCACATTACTGGTGGGCGATACTGGATTCGAACCAGTGACCTCCTGGATGTAAACCAGATGTTCTCGCCAAATGAGCTAGCTGTCCTGGGCTTTCTGGCTTCCCAAGCGCGGTTCCATGGATCTGGTTTAAAACAAGTATCGATCTCCCCGTGGCCATCCGGGTGGAATTTTGGCATTTGAAGGAACGATACACCAGTTTATGGATGCCATATCCTTATCAAAATAAGCTCACCTATTTAATCCTCTTGCGGCTAGTTTGCCTGGAAACCGAAAGATACGTTTGGGTAGCCGTGATACTGCGATGGCCCATGAGCTACATGAATTCACAGATGGGGAATTCGTTTTATACATTTTCCCAGCCAAAGGTGTGCCGCAACAGATGAGGGGGGCATTTCACACCGGCTTGGGTTCCTACCTTGCGGCAAATCCGGTAGATGCCACGGGGTTGGCGTGGTTTCGGGGTAAAACGCCTTGGATAAATGGGATCACTATATTTTTTGAGAGGTCTCGGCCTCTGCAAAGAGGCCATGCCATGCGGGCCGAACCGTTATTTATCCGACCAAACGGCCAACTCGTTGCCGTTGGGATCAGAAAAGTGGAACCTGCGGCCGCCGGGAAAAGAAAATATGGGCCGGACAATGCGGCCACCTGCCGCGGTAATGGCAGCTTCGGCAATTGCCAGATCATCGGCATAAAGAACCACCAAAACACCGGAGGCGGTCACCTTTGCCTCGCCGGTTCCATTAAACCCGCCATCAATGCCCGCTCCGGAGAAGCTGATATATTCGGGGCCCCAATCGGTAAAATCCCAACCAAAGGCCTGGGTGTAAAAAGCTTGAGTCGCTGCATTATCATTCATAGGTAATTCGATATAATTGATTGTATTGTTCTGATTGGCCATAAATTGAGAACCTCCTAACATTTTCAGCGCAACCCGCTGGCATGGCCCGAATCTAACATCATTGCCATTCCTTTTCCAGGCAGGCCGCCAAGCAAATCCGATGCAATGACTTGGTGCCCATCAGTTGCTTCTTTAGGCAAAATCCGGTGAAGTAATGGTCAACACCCTTATTTTCTTCACAAAACAACCTAAAAACATGGCCACAACCCAATCCTTGCTACCCCGTTTGGGAATAGGAGCTCGGCGAACTCCTGTTTTGCAATTGAACTCAAAGCAACCTGCTGCCGTAAAAACTATCTGCAACCCGGCGTCCAGCATGGCACCAGAAAGGCGGTTCCTCATGAGCCAGTATCATTTGGCAGAGCTCAATCTGGCGAAAATGAAATACCCTTTAGAAGCTCCCGAAATGGTTGATTTTGTGGCTAACCTTGACGCAATCAATGCGTTGGCAGATGCCGCTCCAGGTTTTGTTTGGCGTCTGCAAACCGAAGAGGGCGATGCAACCGGGATCAAGTATTTTGGTTCAGATTACATTGTTAACATGAGTGTTTGGGAAGACATTGCCAGCTTTCATCACTACACCTACCGGACGGCCCACGCCAAGATTATGGGCAGGCGCCGGGAGTGGTTTTCACGTATGGCTCAAGCTGCTATGGTTCTTTGGTGGCTTCCGCAAGGCTGCCTGCCCAGTTTAGAAGAAGCCAGTCAGAAGTTGACGGATCTAAGAACTGGTGGACCTTCGCCCAAGGCATTTACCTTTAAGTACCCGTTCCCACCACCCAATTCGCCTGCTAAAACGGCCCCAACGCCTATGAACAGTCTTTGTCCGGCCACCTGACATAGCCTCACCATCAACGCATTTCTCACCCACAAACCTCACAATATACCGACTATAAGGCCGGTAGGTTTCAAATCCTAATTTTGCTCAGAAAAACATCCCCCAACCTTCAGAATCCTTTGTCTGCAACGGTTCGCAATGGCAAGTCCCACAAAGGCACTGAAATCAGGTGTCACCACCATCCAAGTTCAAGCACCATGTGGGCATATTCCTAAAAATCTCAGGTTTTTTCAAATGGACACAGCACAAAACCCCATGGCAGACCCATTTCACGCTGACCGGGAAGCCATTACCGCGTTATTGAAGAAATGGTCTAAAGGTGAATCCCAAGCGCTTCACCATCTCATTCCCAGGATTTACAAAAACTTGCACAATTTGGCAAAAAAGCACCTAGGCGGCGAGCATAAACATCACACACTCAATGCCACCGCGCTTATCAATGAGGTCTTTCTGGGGCTGCAAAAACAGGTCCATTTTGAATTTGAAAACCGTGCCCGCTTTCTCGCATTCGCCAGTGTCATGATGCGCCATATTTTGATCAAGCATGCCCGCCAGCAACAATGCCACAAACGCGGTGGCAATGCGGTTAAAGTCACCCTAAACAACACCTATCAACCTGATGGCAGCGCAGAGTTTGGTTACGAACGGCTCTTGGCGCTTGACGGTGCCATGACCTGCTTGGAGTCTGTGGATCCCAGAATGTGCCGCATTGTGGAAATGCGCTTTTTTTCAGGCTTCACCAATGCTGAGATTGCAGGGTTACTCGATATCTCGGAACGCACGGTCCGGCGCGAATGGGACATTGCCAAATGCTGGCTGCGAAAACAATTGCAAAATTGAGGTTTAAAAGACCAATGCCGTCTGAACCTCGAGTTCCCAACCTTTTTCGCAGCCCACCGGCCATTCTCACCGCAATAAGGCACCACTATGGAAGGCCAATATTGGCAAAAATTAAAAAAAATTCTCGGGTCGGCCTTAGCGTTACCCACACATGAACGGCGCGCTTTTTTGGAAGAAGCCAGCAATGGAGATCAGCACTTATTCAATGAACTGCTCACCTTGCTGCGCCATCATCACAGCGAAGATCAATTCCTGGACCAAGGCATTCGCCCAGCTATGGTTGATGAGGAAACCAATTACACGGGCCAACGTCTGGGGCCCTATCAAATTGAAAGCAAAATCGGCAGTGGTGGCATGGGGTCAGTTTACCTTGCTCACCGGGCCGATGGCGCCTTTCGCAAACAGGTGGCTATAAAGGTCATTCGCGATGGTATGAACCATCGTGCCATCCTCGAGCGCTTTCGCGAAGAGCGGCAAATTCTGGCGAGCCTGGAACACGCTCATATTGCAAAGCTTTTGGATGGTGGCAGTACATCGGCGGGCACGCCTTTTTTTGTCATGGACTTTATTGAGGGTATGCCACTCACCGATTACTGCCTGCACCATAATCTGAATCTTAAGGATCGGCTCCAGCTTTTTGGCAAGGTCTGCTCAGCGATCCACTTCATTCATCAAAATTTAATTGTGCATCGGGACATTAAGCCGGCAAATGTTTTGGTGACGGCGAAAGGTGATCCAAAAATTCTCGATTTTGGTATCGCCAAAGTCCTGGGCCATGGCGCTTCCGGATCCGATGTCTTTTTACTTACCGATACCGGCGCCATGACACCCGAATATGCCAGTCCCGAGCAAATGCTGCGAAAACCCATCACCACGGCAAGTGACATTTACAGTTTGGGCGTCTTGCTGCACGAGCTTCTCACCGGCGTGCGGCCAAAGCAATGGCCTGGACTCCCCTTGTCAGATGAGAAACGGTTGCCGGAACACAGTGCCAGCACACACCTGGTGCAAGCAATGCCCCGCCTTTCACCGCGAAACAGGGATTTGGAATATATCACCGCCAAGGCGCTAAACATAAATCCCAGTCAGCGCTATGCCTCTGCCCAGCAATTCGCCGAAGACCTCAACCGCTACCTGGCCCACTATCCAGCAGTGGCCGCACCCCCTTCTTTTACCAACCGGGCACAGAAATTTCTCAAACGCAACCTCCTCAGCACCACCTTGGCAACAATCGCCATAGCGATGGTATTTGCCTTTTCGATTGCATTGTGGATTCAAAAAAATCAGACCGTAATCGAACGCAACTTGGCTCAAAAGGCCCGCTCAGAAGCCGAAGTAGAAGCCGAAACCGCCGCTCAGACGCTCAATTTTTTAACAGATATTTTTGAGCAGGCCAAACCGAATCTCGAAGAGAACAAAACGCTTACCGTAAAGGAAGCCTTGGATCGCGGCTCCCGCCAAATTCAGCGTGAACTGGTGGCACAACCCATGGTTCAAACCCGCCTAATGATGACCATTGGCGATGTCTATGAAAAGCTGGGCTATCCAAAACAGGCGGAACTGCTCTTAGACCGTGCCTTGCAAATCAGGCAAGAAAAGTTGGTCAGCCACCACCGTGCCTTGGGCGAGAGTCTCACCCAATTGGGCAACCATCACTTGACCCTGGGTAATATGGACCAGGCCGATAAATTATTGCGGCGCGCAATCAAAATTCTTGAAGTCAAGGAGAACAACCCTCTCAGTGCAGAGTTGATCCATGCAAGACACAGTTTAGGCTTGCTGTTGCTTCAAAAAGATGATCTTGAAAAAGCTGAGGCACTGTTGCGCCAAGCATTGCGAGAAAAACAGCAAGTCTACGGTGCCAGACACCCGGAGACGGCCATAAGCTTGACCATTCTCGCTTTGGTGCGAAGGCGGAGCGGCGATTTTTCAACAGCGGAATTTCTCTTGCGCGAAGCGGTGGCTATTCATCGCGAAACATGGGGCGATGTCAATCCTCACATCTCCAATAACCTCACCTGGCTTGGCATTACGCTCATTGATTTAAACCAGTTTGGCGACGCAGAAGCAGCCCTTCTTGAGAACCTGGTCCTTTCAATGAAAATCTGGGAACCCGATCACATTTCTGTCGCGGCCGCCTTCAACGCAATGGGCTATTTCTATATGAGCCAGGGTGAGTACAGCGCTGCCGAAACCTTCTTGCTGAGAGGCCTGGACATCTATTGCCGGGCCTACGACCTCGACCATATAAACATTAAGAGTTTGTTAAACAACCTGGCTTCGGTTTACGAAAATATGGGCCAACCCGGCCGCGCCACCAAATACTATCAAGAAGCACTGCAAATAGCTCAGCGGCTCTTTGGCCAAGATCATCAAGATGTGGGTCTGGGCCACAACAATTTGGGCACGTTTCTGCAAAAACTGAAGCAATTTGAAAAAGCTGAGGATCATTATTTCCAGGCTCTCGCCATTTGGGGAAAGAAAATGGGTGAAGACCATCTTTTCAACGCCTATACCCTGTCCAATTTGGCCAGCCTCTATAACCAAACTGGCGCTCACCGCGAAGCACAAAAAGTGATTTCGCGCGCCCTCGAGATTTTTGCCGTTCACCTTCCTGATGATCACAGCAGGGTTGCCAAAGCGGAGAGCATTCTTGGCGCTTCTCTGGCAGGGCTTGGTTCAGACCAAAAAGCCGAGTCACTGTTATTAAAGAGTTATTCGCGCTTGAAAACATTGCACGGCATCTCTCACCAGTATTCTCAGGAAGCCAATCTGCGTCTGCAGCAATTTTATGAACGCCGTATGAAACCCGCACAGGCCGCTATTTTCAAAAAAGAACTGGAAGCAGATACCCACTAACCCATATTCCCTAAGAGCTCGGTGGGTGAATTGGGCTAACCGGCCGCAAGGTGAGCCACCGTTAGGCAGGGCCAGAGGTCTTTTCGCCCGCATAGATCTCAATAATCCTATGGCCGGACCACAACCCGCAAATCACCAAAAGCAGCGGGTTATTTGTCCAGCTGGCATTTGGGTTTTCCCGATACAACCCGCTTGCTTGCAACTACATCCCGCCTCTCGCCACCTGTGCAATTGAGAATCAGGACTGGGGCTCCACAGTGGCGCCCTTTTTTGTGGGCAGGGAATAGCCATCCCAATCAAACCTGGCGCTGGTGAGATGCAACATAACAAATGTATGGAAACTAGCGGACAAACTCATGACATTGTGTACTTCAGGCAAAAGAGCTGAATTTCCTATGCTTGTCAGTGATCAGAAAAGCGATCCATCCAGCTGGTGATACTGCCGGCCGCAATCGCAGCATGGGTTGCGGCGAAACATGCCCTGGTGAACCTACGCCACCTAAAAGCGCAGGTCAACCCACGCCAAGGTACGTTTCGGCGCAATCAAACATGGGACTGCTGTGTACGGGTACACCCAGTTTGGATGCTCGCGAAATATCAGATCTACACGAGTTCTATAGGAGAGAACGATGAAAATGCACCATATCCTATTAAGCCTTGGCTTTTGCCTGGCCAATTATTCCATGCCCGCCCAAGCTGATTTCGTTGGCAATGGCTCGGGCAATTTTGCCCCTTGCATGTCCTACCAGGTGGGCGACACCTTGGCCGAATTTGATGAGCTCTACGGCGGCATTTGGGTTCATGTGACCTACATCTATGTGGGGAATTGCGAAATGCGCGTGGAGATGAAACGACCCGATGGCGGTTGGTACAACCAGCCCTATTGGACAACCGCACCTTGCGATTGCGGTGCCCTCGGCGTAAGTAGTAACAACGACTACCAGTTTAGTCACAACAACTCTACCGGTACGGTCACCGTGATCAGCCACTTGGACCTTATTGGCTACCAAATTCTCGATCTCAATACCGGCAAGGCAGAATCCTCGCACTTGCATCAAATCGCTGCCGGGGACCGGGTCCACATCAACACCAATCGCCTGAAGACAGGTGGCAACTTCATTGTGGTTGGTTTTGATCGCGAGGGCAACATCGCGAAATCACTGTCTTTCAGAAAAAGTGCCGGCGGCATTAAATTCATGAAGCGCTTTCACATGGACAACGAAGGCCGCGAAGATGCCACCGTTATTATCAGCTATGCGGGCAATCACCAAATCCTGGTGCTCACCCAATTCCGTGATGGCAGCTTGGGCTTCACCCGTGGCCGCGCGCCAGCCGGTACCGCTGAAAATTAAGATCCGAATTTGAAGCTATTGCCGGGCCGTGGGATCTCAGCCATAGGTCCAAGCCCGGCTTTCTCACAAGGTTCTGGGGCAAGAGGTTGGCGTCATGGGCAAACGCGAGGCTTGCAATTGAAAATACCAAAAGCGTACGCATTCCTACCTTGAGGATTGATTGAGCAAGAAAACGTGTCGCGCGGCCAGCCTCCTGCTTCAAGAGCCTGGAAACACCAGGCAGCATTCCACCCCAGCCTGGCGAACCTTTTTCTGCCAATGGCTTGGGTGTTTGGTAATGGTTTGGCAAACCTCGGATTTTATTTTTTAGTGTTGAGATTGCCGCACCTAAACAAGACAGCTGGGTTTTTGGATACCATCAACTACCGTTCTCCCGCCTCCCCGCCAAGAGCCCCTGCAGGGAGTGTCTTGCTCTACTGACGGTCAACATATTGCCAGTATTGAAGAGCCACCATTTCAAACCCGTTTAACCACCCTCGGCTCGCTGCACCCGGCAGGACAGCCGGTGATTGTCTATTCCCAAAACAGAGCCTAACGCCTGTTAACCATGCCTTTGCAAATCCGCAAGATCGATTTTGAAATGCGAGAGGATAGATTGCCCTTGCTCGCGGCAGCAACCCATCAAACTCAGTTTTTTGTGTCATTAAAAAAGACGGATCATGGCGCAGAGCATGACGACCCAAAAAATCGTCTCCCCATTGAGCAGGTGTGAAGCGCTGTTGTTAGATCCATTGAAACCAGAGATATTTATTTGGGGTGGGGCCGCGAAACACGGTATCCGCCTCAACCTATTTTTCAGAGGATCGAACCTCAAACGCCTGATAAAAGGGACCTTACACCCGTGTCTTTTCAGATAACTAACCCGGTTTTTTGCCGGCCAAAGCCCTAGGGTCCCCACGGCCACGCAGGAGGATTCAACTGAAAGAGGCGGGTTTTTACCCTATTTTTCAAACATCATCTTTCAAGTATTTCGAATATTTTTAACTTTAGAGCAAATTAGCATAACATCTCATTTTTCTTTACACTCCATCTTTTTCCAGGTACAATATGCGCGTTTGATCGATCTTTTTTAAAAAAATCTGTTTTTTTTGACACGACTTCGCCGCTATTTTCGATTGTATAGCGTTACCAGTTATTCAATTACTGAGTCAGGAGATGAGAACCCAATGAAATGGGCATGCCTTTGTTTGTGCTTTTTTGCTGGATCATTGGCCCGGGGAGGCTTTGAAATTCCTCTCGGCCAACCAGTTAGTGAAACCATATGGAATCTTAAAGAAGATCCCAATCGCAAAATATTCGATGCTGTTATTGTCTCGGAAAAAGTTGAATTAACTTCAACTTTAATTTTCCATTACCGCCAGGTGCGCATCCTCAATGAAAACGGTAAGGAAGCTGCTGAATTTGAAGATCCCACCGGCAAAGCACGGTCTTTGAAAGGGCGGGTTGTATTGCGCAATGGCCACGAAATACCCTTTAACCAAAAGGAAGATTTGGTGGAAGTTCTTGCTGCCAAGCACCGTGGTAAAAAAAATAAATTAAAAATATTGGTGCCACCAGGGCTCACGGCCGACTGTGTGGTGGAGTTTGCCTGGCAGGAACCCGCCAATGCGGGTTTGCCTACCGGGCGGTACATTGCCCGCTACTTGGTTCAAGAACCCTATTACTGCGCCAGCAAGGTTTTTATTGTGGATGGCACGGCGACCAAGGGCAATAACGACGGCCTGAGTACCCGCTTCGTCTGGACCAATGGCACCGCCCCCATGCGATTTGAGAAATCGAAAAAAGGCGGCGATATCATATTGAAGTACACCAATGTGCCGGCCTTGGCGGGTTTCCCTTTTGGCAATCCCTATTTGGATCGAAATGCGGCCTACTTCCTTTCGTTTAAAACCTTTCCCAACTTTGGCAAGGAACCGCAAAAGTTCTTCCGCAATATTGGCCGGGATTTCATTAAGTCGCTGTATACACCGCGCCTAAGCCGCGATGCCGAATACCGCAAATGGGTCAGCGAGGTTAAGACCAATTTACCTGAGGATCATGTGCGTGCCCTGGCGGCCGTCTATCAGGCATTTCGCGAGAAGTACTCCAGCACAGCTCTTTTGCCACCGGAAAAGAAACAGCAGTACAAGGGCTTGCGGGAAGGCAAAGACGATCGTCAAACCCTTGCTTTCATTCTCAAGTATGGCTGGGGAAATCCAACTGATTTGAGTGTGCTGTTTCATTTAGTCTGCAAAGATTTTGGTTTGAAACCCACGCTGGTCTTTGGCGCACCGGTCACCGGATCACGATTTAATCCAGAGGAACTGAATCCATTTAACCTGGCCTTGTGGGAACCCTTTTTCGGATATGAATCCCAGGAAGGCAATTGGATTTTGGTATCGCCAGCCCACCCGGAATACCCACCCGGGTATATTCCGCCTGAATACCAGGGTGGCCAGGCCCTAGCCGTGGATCCCGCCGACGGCTGGAAGCACCGCTTTACGGTGGTAAACCGCTTCCGCAACGAAGACCACAAACGGGTTTGCGAATACAAGACCGTTCTTTCGGAAAAAGGCCAATTGACCTTTGATGCGGTGGTCAAAGGTTCCGGCGAGTACGAAGCACGTTACAAGCGCTGGTTTTATACCCTGCCTCAGGAAGAGCGCAACACCCGCCTGGAGAAGATCTGGCAAAACAGAATCCGGTCTTGGAAAATCACCCGTGCGGAAGTTAGCAATGGGGACAACCTGAACACGCAAACCCAAATGTCGGTTTCGGGAAAAACCGACTTAGGCCGTTCAGAAGCCAATTGGGTGAGTTTTTTTCCCTTTCCGGCAGATACGGTGCCACTGGATATTCCCACCATTTGGCCTTACGGCCGTACTCAGCCCATTGTTTTGGATCACTGCCTCTCGCAAATTGATATTAACCAAATTCAGGTTCCCGAAGGTTGGACGGTGCGCGGCAAGCCCAGTTGGACAAAAGCCAATAGCGTGGGTGAAATCAACTTCAAGGTGAGCCAGGAAGGCAATACCGTTTCAGTACGCAGGGATATTTTGATTAAAAACGACGTTTTAGGCCCCCGCCAAGAACGCGATATCAAACACTTTATTGCATGGATGGAAGAAGCTTGGTGGCAGGCACTGGGCATTGAAATGGGAGGCAGCTAATGGCTGGAAAAACAATACTCATTGCGGTGCTGGCGTGTTTGCCTGCCGCGGCCAAAGGTTGGGGTTCCTTGCCCAGTTGGGCCCAATCGGTTTTACAGCAAGCTGATCTGGCAAATCCGCCGGCAGATGCGGTGCTGTGGGATTTGCTGGACGAAACCAAAATTGTGCACGGCAAAGACGGACGGCTGCGCCAACAACGGCGCCTGGTACGTTATGTGATTCAGGAACGCGGCGCGGACCGGGCCAGCTTGTTTGTGGTGGATGGCGATAGCGATGCCACCAAAATCAAAAAGCTGCGTGGCTGGCATGCACACCCCGTAGGAAAAACCGAAAAGCTTGACAAAGACAATGTGGTTACCATCGGCACATCCAGCGCCAAGCAAATTACCACCGATATCACCACATTTGCCCATTTTGAGAGTGTGACCCGGGGCTCGGTCGTGGTTTTTGAAAGCCGCGAGATCCACGAGGCCATGTTCAATCTGAATATCCTCACTGTCGCCCGGGCCGTACCCATTAAAAACCGCTCCATCAAATTGGAAATTGATCCGGGCGCCTCCGGGGTCAAAGTAGCCATTACTCCGCTGAACTTTGAGGCCTGGGGCCTCAAATACGAACAAAACGGCAATACTCTAACCATCAAGGATTTGCCTGGTTTTGAAGACGCCAGCTATCAGCCGGACTTCCCCGATCCCTATCCCCTGGTGATTGCCGGCTTCCCAAAAACCGACAGTCAAACAGACAATCTCGCCAGCTGGGACAACTTGGCCAAATGGTATTTTGGCATTTTTCAGAAAACAGCACTTGGTGGTACGCCGCCTGAGAGCAAAGTAAACAACCGCGAAGCGCTGGCTTCACTGGCCGCTTACTTCAACGACAAAATCACGTACCGCCAACAATACCTTTCCTATGCCCGTGGCTGGATTCCGCAGCCGGGCGGAGAAGTTGCCAGGCTGGCCTATGGCGATTGCAAAGACATGGTGAGTTGTTTCTCGCATAAAGCAGCCCAAAGCGGTTTCAAGGTCTACCCTGCCCTTGCCAATATTGGTGACGGCTTCCGCACCGGTCCTGATTCCGTGCCCGCACCTACCTTTAACCATGTGATCGCCGCGGTTCCCATGGCCGATGGGTTTTCGCTGCCGGGCGAAATCGAAGCCGGTGGCAAGCGCTACTTGCTCTACGACCCTACCTCCAAGTTTACAACGCTGGGGTTATTGCCAGCGGGCTTCCTGGGCCGGCAGGTGATGATTTGTACGGCCGAGGGCGCGATTTGGGCCACCATTCCCGATGAATCGCTGGAACAAGAGGCGGTAAATATCACGCTTAGCGGCATGCTGGACGATAATTACACCCTCAATGGCAGCATGCAGTGCGAAGAAAATGGAGACGCTCTGGGGTTGCGGACCCTTTTTAAAACGGGCAACGAACGGGATTTGCTGTGGCAAATGCGCGCCAACATGGATATTCCGGGTCAGGTGGCGTTAAAAATCACATCCAAAACCCTGGATGAAAACCAGAAGCTCACGTTGCTAATTTCGGTGAGCTGGCCGAGCTTTTTGCGCCGTGATTCCGGTGGTTTGCGCCTGCCGCAAACCATTAGTGGCTATAGTCTCGGCTCATTGGCCCATCGCGGCAAAGCGCGGGAACAGCCCATTGCCCTGCCAGCGGTGCCCCAAACCCAATGGAAGTTGCATATCCGCACCAAAAAACCGCTCCGGCCCGGCATCAAAGAAGCTGCGTGGGAAGGCCCCTACCAAAAATTCAAGTGGCATGCCCTTGGTGGCACGAATCTGCAGATCCGCTTCAGTGAAAGCTGGAAGCCAGTCTATTTTGCCAAAGGCGACATTCCCAAAGGCATGGAAACCTGGAAAGAGTTCCGCAAGGAGTTCAACCGGTTTTGGCTGGATGGCGCCATTTTCTTTCACAGATAATCACACCAGGCCGCCGGGCTGGCACCATGCAAGGCTGCACCGTATGTCTCACGGGTTTCCAGGATACGTGACCGGAAACAAATGAGACGCAGGACCACATGGGTTTGGTTGAGAGACATACAGCTCCGTCTCTCGCCGAACCCATTCTTGTAAAAAAGCAACGCCAATTGGGCAAAAAGCCCGGCAGACCTACTGCTAGGAGAGTCAAATACTCAAAATGCGGGTCAATTTTCGAAGACGCCTCAAAAAAGAGGTGAGAAACAGCCACCAAAACAGAACTTGCGATTGAAAATACAGCCAGTGTCCTTGAGTAGCAGGATCACGGTTTCTAGATATTTCAGCCGAAGACATCGATCCTGTTTCCGGTGCAGGCAGGTATCTTTTGGTGTTCACGCTCACCAGCTCAAGCAGAATCCGGTTCCGGCTCACTGCCACCTGGATGGCCGGATCAGCCATCCCATCGCACCTTAGGGATAATCCAGCACGAAACCCCATTATTGCCTGGAACAGATACTGGATCCGCACCACCCGCCAACTTGTGCCGTTTCTCTGACAAAAAATCAAGGTACAATGGGGTGGATGGTCATGGATAGCGATTTTGCCAAGATATTTTTTGAAAGAGCCATGCGCGAGGCCCGCCGCTATGGCGAAGACAGCTGGGTATTTTTGCGCGAATTGGTTCAAAATAGCCGCGACGCTGGAGCCACGGCCATTCATTTTGAGAGCAATCGCCAAAATGGCACTGATGTTCTGAGCTGTACCGACAATGGTTCGGGCATGACCCACGGCCAGATAGAACATTATTTGCTTCGGCTTTATGCCTCCAGTAAAGAACAGGAGAGCGGTGCGCTGGGTTTTTTTGGCGTGGGCTTTTGGTCTGTGTTGCTCTTTCAGCCTCAGCGAATCCGGGTAGAGAGTTTTGCTGAAGGCACGGCGGTTGGTCTGGAGATAGACTGTGCGGTTCACCAAATCATGCCATTCACCAGCACCATAACCGAGCCAGGCACAAAAATTACGCTCATCCGCAAAGGCGAGGGTGAAGAGATTGGCCCTACAGTACGCCAGCGCTTGATGTACTACGCCGCCTTTGTGCGGCCATTGCGGGACCGGCATCAGGTTGAGCTTTTCTATCATGGGCAACAGCTCAATCAGCGCTTCAAGGTACCCAAACTCCTCGGCAGGCGTTTTCAAACCCCAAATTTCGACGGCGTGATTGGATTTGGCACCACACCGTCGGTAAAAATTTACAAAGCAGGCATCTTGGTGCGCGATTTGGCCAGCTTGGATGAAGCCTGGCCCAACCGCAAATCGGCCTTGCCCAAGAGCGGCATGGGTTATTTTCCCCAAATTGCGGTCAATGCAGACGGGTTGAGCCTGTTGATGGACCGACAAGCCATCTTTGAAGACCCGATTTTCTTTGATGTGGTGACCTATTGCGAAAAAACCCTGGTGAAACTCAACCGCCAGCTTCTCAACCAGCTCTGTCCACTGGGCTGGAAGGACCGGCTCGGCATTTTCCGGCAGTCCATCTCCAGGCGGCCATGGGCCCATTGGCTAGCCGCGTTGCTGCTCCTTAGTTTGCCATTGTGGGCCTTTGGTTCCTGGTGGTGGTCGGCAGCAAATAAAGGCCCGCAAGGATTTGCGTTTGTGCCGCCACAAGTCAATCAAAACCGCCCAGGCCAATCCATCTCCTCGATCCGCGTGAAAAACACCGGGATCTCGCTTCACGGTGCCGCCCAGGCAGATACGCAGTGGAACTTCACCTACGACAGCCGCCAGGACCATCTTTTTCCGGTTGACTCGCTCGATATTTACGATCCTGTTCTGGGATTAAGGGCCAAGCAAGATTTGGCGCGGCGGCCATACCCGGATTATCCGGACTCTCAGGCGCTTTTCTCCGTATTCGCCGAGGTTGCACCCAGCAATTTGCCGTTTCAGCTGCCGGTCCCCAATGGTCATGCAATCATTCAAAACACCGTCACCTTAAATGACCAACCGGCCGGTCCCATCTATCAGAACAACAATGGTGATCCGGTAATGATCCTTGAAAAACCCGGCATCCTGAGTTACGCCATCAGTAAACGCGCCATTGTTCCACAAATACCTGATTTTAAACCGCCTGTAATTAGCTGGACTCAAGAATACCGCGATTTTTTTAACGGCATTCGCACCAATACAACCCACGAGAAAGTGCTGGCCATCGCCAGCTTCATCAAAGACCGCTACCGCTATACGGCTAACTTGCCAAGCCAGAGGAACGCGGCACCTCAAGATACCTGGATCGACCAGGTGCTGGCCCGGCAGAGCGGCGATTGCGACATTGTCAACGGCTTGATGGTGATCATGCTGCAAACGGCAGGTGTGAAGGCTCAACTGCAGGTAGGTTTGGTTGGGAAAGGCGGGTTTGCCCAAAACCTGTTGCACGCATGGGTCCGCTATCTTGATGAAGAATGGCATACCTTCGATCTCTCAGAGATTCTCGAATCCATGCCCCCAGATCCCGCCGGAGAAGCTTTGGCCGAAGACAGCGCAGGTGCGCCGCAAGGACCACTGGAAAACCCAGCCACCACGCAACCAGCCCAGCCGGTAGCCAAGCAAAAGGTGGCAAAATCCGCGGCCAGGCCCTGGTGGCTGATGGCAATTATCGGCGGCGGAGCAATAGCTGTCCTAGGCTGGCGTTGGCGCCACCCGCAAATGGAGAAAAATCCCGAATATCTCGGCCGTCTTTTCCATCAATATCTGCGGGCAACCCCGGGAAAAGACTCGCTCAGGCTGGCTTACCGGCCCGTTTTCCAACTGCTTTCAGGTAAAAAGGTCAGCTTGAAAGACCTCCAGAAACAAGCGTGCCAACAAGGGCTTTTTGGTGCCTTTCCAGGCGCCGGTGCTTTAAGTCAAATCCGCCAACCCCGCCACATTCTCGACCGCAGTGAACCGCTCACCAGCCAATTGGCTGTTTTCCTGCCACCGATCACTTGGCTGGAAGATTTGCAGGTTTTGCAAAACCCGGCGCCGTTGCATCCATTTGTGCAACGATTGGCCGCGGCAATCATCCAATTAGACCCGCATTGCCAGATTTACCAGGTCCCCGCCAATAACCAGTTGAGAGAAGTGGTGTTACCCTTAAAAAACGGGCCCCGCCGCCACATCTTGCTCGGCGAGCAACACCCGCTGTTCCAAAATATGATTTCCGCCTATGGGCAAGACCGGCGCCATGGCCTTTTCCTGGCAGGTTCCAGCCTCATTTCCAGAGTTACCTTTTTCATCAATCACAAAGAACGCTTTCTCAGCCACTTCGCAAAGCAGGCTGGGCCATGACCACGGGCATTACCAATGCATCCATCTCATTACCCGGCCAAACCGGGCCGCTGCGCTTTTCTATTGATCTCGAAGCGGAAATGGCCAAAATCACCCAAAAGCAGCACCTCAACCAAGTCCATTATTTGGTGCAGTTGGTGCGGCACAGCTTGTTGTGCAACCCCCAAAATATCACCATAACCAGCAGCAAAAAACACCTCCATTTCCGCCAAGACGGTGCGGAAGCAGATGCCAACGAATGGCACTTGCTGGTCACGCTGCTCAACCGCGGCCAATTGGATCATGGGCGCATTCAAGATGCGCTGTCGGCGTTAGAAGAGTCTCACGGTATGACCCTGCTGTCCCTCTTTCTACAGTTCCCCGAGGTTCGTTTCAGCTCGGGCACCCGCCAACTCTGGTTGAAGCAAGGGGAATGGGGCGAAGTCACCTTAGATCATTCTGTTCAAGGCTACCAATTGCAAATCCAGCGCCCAGCGCACATGCAAAAAGGCGAACGGGAAGAACTAACTTTTTACTGCCCCGGCGCACCGGTACCGATTACCTACAATGGCATACCCGTTAATAGTGAAATTTCATTTTCCGGCCAATTGGTCATTAGTGAGTTTTCCGATTCCCAAGGTTCAGGTGCTGCCGGTATTCCCGAACAAGGAGATTTGTGTTCTCTGTATTTTTATAAAAAAGGCATTCGCCTGGGCATGAAACAATTTTCCCCAGCAAGCGGGCAAATTTTCCACGGGTATTGGGATTCTGCTAACGGCTGTTTTGAAGGCCAATACGGCGAAACCATTGCCGATGGCGAAAAGCGGATTTTAAAATTCGGCAAGAGTTTATACCAATCCACCGCCCCCTTTTTTGCGCAATTTACCCAGGAGCAGAAACAGCACCTCAAAAAACTGGTGTTTGGTATCTCGCCCAATGAGCGCGGCAAGTTACTGGCCAAACTGCCCTTGTTTCACGCCTGTGGCGAACCCTTTTCGCTTACCTTAAAGGACCTGGCCAAACTGAAAAAGCAGTTTGGCGCTCTGCCATTCACGCCCGGCGCAAATTCGGGAATACCCGCTCATTACCCATGGCTCCAACCAGAAGATATCCACTTTTTAACCGGCGAACTCAAGTGGCCGCTGGTAGTAGCAACCCCGGTTCCACCCAAAAGGCGCTTTTTTTCCTGGGCCAAGTGGCGAATATTGTTGCCCAAAAAAACGAAACCGGCTGTCACGGTCACACCCACAGATCGGCAGAAGCGCTTGCTAAGAGCGTTAAACAGTCTGGACACGGGAGTGGGTTACCAGCTTACGCAACAGAGGAGCTGCCTCCAAAAAAACCGGGATCGGCAAATTACGGTCTATCTGGAAGTGAACCACGATCGATGGCATGAGGCTATGAGCAGATGGCAATACAATCCGCGCCTCCTGCCGTTGATTGCCTGGCAGTTGCGGTCTTGGGCTGCAGGATAGAGCCACTCAACCAGGGGCGGCCTGTCAGCGTTAAACTTGCAGCGGCCTGCAGAAACGGGTTGCCGCTATTGCCTCCCGGCCTTGCCAGACCGTTCTTTTGGCAGGTTTTCCCCAAAAAATCATGTCAAAGACCTGCGGAAGCCGTTCCCTAGAATTGAGAATCAGCACCATCTAATTTCCGGAGCAACCATGAAAAAACGCTGGATCCTGGGAAGCCTGCTCACCATTTTCGGGTTGACCGCGGTCACCTTATTTGTGCTCCGGGGGCAGACGGTCCGGCAGTTTGCACAACTTAATGACCAACTTTCTCAGCTCAAGGCGCAGTCAGCCTTTTCTGGCCAATTGGCGCAAACCATGATGCGCAATGGCGATTACGATTTAAAAGTGCTTCTGGGTCCGGATTTTTTGACGGCATTTTTGGGTCAATTGAAGGGGATGGAAATCCACGCAAAAGGCGGCGGCCTCTTGCGGATTACCCGGCTCAAGCCCCAACTGGAAAACGGTTATATCCGTGTGGTGGCTGAAGCCGATTTCCACTGGCGGCGCGGCTGGTATCGCGGGCCGGTCAGAGCCACTTACCTGGCCTTTACTCAGTTTCTGCCGGATGGCCGCTGCCACCTTGATTTCAAAGTTGCGGAAGCCAAACCGCTTGCCTACCGTGGGCCCGCCGGTGGCTGGCTTTCCCAATGGATTACATTAAAACTAGACCAAAAATTGAAATTGCCGGAACTCACCTTACCCATGAGTTACCGTGAAGATCTCCAGCTGGCATCCAAAACTCAAGAGGATGGCAAAAACCATTTGCTGTGGTCGTTGCCCGCCCGCCAGATCCCCCTCTCCATTGAGCGGCCCGCGGTATTGATTTCGCCACAATACCTTGGCGTGTTTGCAGGCACTCTTGCATTTGGCCAGCGGCCGCCAAGCCCGGCAAATCCACTGCAAATGCCTGATGAAAAACCGGCATCATCCAATAGCCAGCCACCGGTTCCAATTCCGTTAGAGCTTGCAGCCGAAACAGACTTGCACCTGGAATTGCGCTTTGATTGCATTTCCAAATTTCTGAATGCGCTTATCGCCCCCGAAAAAGATGCCCTCATTGAAGCCAGCCTGATTCCCGAAGTTTGGCAAAAAGATAAAAAATTCCTGGGCATCAAATTAAAAAACCGCGCCGATCTCCAGGATGTTAGCGGCTATCTCGATGTGACCCGGGCTGATTTGAACCTGGCGGGCAATAACTTGTTATTAAACTTGGCCTTGCATGGCGAAATCAACGGCACGGTTAAGGGCTGGGTGTTTGGTATGAAACTGTCTCAACCCTTTAAAGCCTTTCCAAAGCTGGACCGGCCCCTTGATTTTGAGATTCAAAACGGGGCTGAAGCGCCGGTTTTAAAGGCGGGTCAGGACAAACTCACCATCAACACCCGGATTGAGACCCATTTGGGCAGCCGGGCCATCTCATTTAACTATCCCATTGAATTGGATTTAGCAGAACTACTCAAACCGCTTTCACTATCCGGTGTTCTGGCCAAAACACTTAAGGTACCGGTAAAAGTAGAAAAGGGCAAAATCACGGCACGCAAACCGGTAGCCATGCACATGGATTGGCAGGTAACACCCCGTGAAGGTGCGCAACCCTATTTGCAATTTAGCGGTAATTTTCAATTGCAGCCCGAAGCGGAGCACAGGTCACAAGCTGGTGGCCAAGCGGCAAATTAAGGTAAATCACTCATCCGGGAAGGGCAGCATGCAATGGCAATGGCGCGCTGCCCGCAAGAGACAGCACGCCATTTTATTGATCCGGTTAGGTTTGCATTATTGATCTACAGGATACTCACGGGCATTGTCTGATTCATTAGATTCAATAATGAGATTGTCTGGATCAACAGATGCGATCACCCGATCCACCCCGCGCGCCTTAAATTTACAGCTTTTCTCCGCTTCACCATTAACCAGTACGACTGAGGTATTGATGGTTTCAGTTGCAATGTCTCCGGAAAAACCGGCCAAACGCAGGGCCACCGGCAACTTTGGATCCACAAAAGCATCACCGGTATTGGCAACGGTGACCGTCCAAACCAAGCCTTCCCGGGAAATCCTGGACACAGTGAGATTGGGGATCCGTGGGGTGCCACGGCTCACTTGGTTGTTGTCGCGGTCCTGATCTGCGAAAGCGCCTGCGGGATCGGCGGTCAGCCGCAAGATACGGCCGCGGGTTTGTACCGGGAAAATCGCGCTGTCGCTAACGGATGCGCCCGGCTCAAGCGAATAATGGCGATCCTCACTGTATTGCCGGTCATAGGCCAGCCGCAAAAGCACGCCATCGGATGGCAAAGTGCCGCCATTGGTCACCGTGAAGTCGACGCGATAATGGCTGAACGAGGCATTGCCCCAGTCTATCGCGTCAATGCGAACCTGCAAATCGCGGTAATCGGCCCGGGAAATTTGGGCAATTTTGCCAGCACTGCCCAAAATATGTTTGGTCCACTGTACACAATCGCTGCAACCGTTATCCAACATCAACTCATAGGCCGGCGATACATAGTAGGTGGTGATGCCATCGCTCTCAGATTTGCTGATCCGGCGGCCCTCGTAATCATAGGTAAACTGATTCTGCAGACCGTTAACCACATCATGAGACGCCACCATCCGGTTGAGCGGATTGAATGTAAAGGTTTGATCTGATCGCAGGACACCGTTGTCAAGTTCCTGGCGTGCAATCATATTGCCATTGGTATCATAAGCCATGTCAATCGATTTCCCGGCCGACGGATCCTCCAGATGGCCCACCCGGTAGCCGGTGAACCCGCTATAGCTGTACTGATCGTGTCCTGCTTCTCCCTTTAAGGTGAGGTTTTGGGCAAAATCATAGCGGTACTCGCGGTATCCATAGGGACCATCGGCGGCCTCCAGCCGTGCCATGTGGTCGTAGGTATAGGTTTCGGTTTGCTGGGGCTGGTTCAAATCGATG
The DNA here is from genome assembly GCA_011762755.2 of Epimenia babai. NCBI lineage: Eukaryota > Metazoa > Mollusca > Solenogastres > Cavibelonia > Epimeniidae > Epimenia > Epimenia babai. The sequence goes on along the minus strand of WURV02190965.1, from coordinate 49,417 downwards.
ATTTCATCTAATAAACCCCGGCCTTCCCAAATGTATTCACGGTTCAATAGCGAGCTGCCATCAGAGCCGGTTACTGCCATGAGATCCAATCGTCCGGTTTGCGTTTCGTATTGATAATCAGTGACCACCCCATTGCCGTAGGCCACCTGGGAGGGCGTGCCATAGGCGGTATGGTTGAGGTATTTGGCGGAAACCGCAACGTTACCCATTTCCGCTACGGTCACCTCAGTTAGCCATTGGTGACCCTCATAGCGGGCGGTCATTACCGATCCATCGGGGTACACCAGCGTTTCCCGCAAACCATTGGGATAATAAGTGTATTGAAACACCTGAGGGCCGGTAGCCGGAAAGTGGACAGTCTTGAGGCGCGTTTGGCCGTATTGGTTGTATTGAAATTGGTAGCGATACACCAGCTGGTTGGCGGCATTTTTTCCTTCCACGGCGAAAAGCCTGCCAATGCCAAAGCCGTCACCAGCATCATTGTCATAGGTATAGTGCACGGTATCCACCTCACCTGCACCCGTTTGGCCGCCAGGGTTGAGATCAACCAAGGTCACCCGCCCCAGAGGATCGTAGCTGTTTTTGGTCAGATGCCCATCAGGTGTGATGTGTTCGCCAACCTGCCCATTGGCATCGTGAAAATACTGATAGGTTTTGTGATCCAGAACCGTGGGTTCCTGCAAACTGCCGGTGATCACCGTTTCCTCAACGCCGTACTTATGGCCCTGGGTATCGTAGTGAAACTGGGTAACTACCCATTGATGCTCGGCGTTGGCCTGAGACTGCACCATGCTGAGCCGCCCCAACACGTCATAGCTGTAGTCCACATATCCGGTATCACCGAAATAGCGCCGTATGGGCAAGCCACGATGGTCAACAATCGTGCGGGTGAACCGGCCCACGGCATCATCGCCATCACTTTGCGGACGATGCCGCCCCATTTCGTCTTTGAATAAATGGTACACGCCATTGAAGGTCATGCCACTGTATTGGGTCGTGGCTACATCACCGTTGGGGAAGGTGACCTTCACCGGCCGGTTGCGCTGATCATATTCAAAACGGGTCGCGCCAAAAGGTTGTGCCGCATAATAGGGCTCGGTTTCACGGGAAATCCGGCCCCGGCTATCGAACTGTTGGTAACGCCAAACATTATCTTCGCTCACTCCGGTCAAGCCACAATCACAGCTCTTGTAAACCCGGCCCCAGGAATCCAAGTACTGATGCTCGGCCCGCCAGGCAGGATCGGTCCAGGTTTGCCGGTTCACCTGAGTCTTTAAAAAAGCGCGGGTGCTTTCAACCCACCGGTAATCCCGGCGCGACATTAAAATCCAACCTGTATCGGATTCAGGCGGGCGCACATACTCGTCAAGTGGCCGGTTAAAAGCGTCAAAGGTCATTTTGCGCCTCTGCCCGTTCACATCAGCCGTTTCCAGCACCAATCCGTTTTTGGGGTCCACTACCTGTGATGTCACTTGATTTAATGGGTTCTGCACGTCGTTGAGAAACCCGTGAAATAAAGGATCATACCCATAAGTAGTGAGTTGCCCGCTAAAATCGGTCTCCGTAAACAACATGCCCACATTTGTGTAGCTGAAATTTCTTTGAAACCACACATCAGTCCCACGCTGTTCATTAATACGGCGCTGCTTCAGGAACTTCTCCTGACGGGTGGGGTGATAACCGTATTGTTCATGTGACAAGATGTGAAAATTGCCCGCATCGTCTTTGCGCATCCGCTTTTTTTCACGCAAGTAGTTGAGTTGCCATTCATCTTCAAAAGCCTGAACGAACGAACCACCGGTGTAGTAGGTTAGTGCCGTGTAAACCTCATCACCATCTACATCCAAGCGGCCGTGATCTTCCATATCGAGCGGATTGTCGTATTGGTCAAAGGTCTTCACTGTATTGCCGGTGGTATAGCGCAAAACACCGCCTTCATATACATCAGTGCGGCTGCCAGTTGGGCGCACACGGTAGATCAGCGGCGCATCAGGCGAACCGTGCACCCCTTCATAAAGGTGGGTTTCCTGACCCAAAACTTCGTCTTGACCGGCGGCGGTACTTATATGGGCCACTGTAGCGGGGCGCCCCAAAAGAGGGAACCAATCATCTTTGGAATCACCCAAGTAAGTGCTTTGATCCTGAATGTAAACCGTGCGGTTTTCGCTTTCCGCCTCCTCATCACAGGTAATCACCTCGCGAAAACCCTGGGGGCCACTGCCCAAACCACCTGCCCGTTCCGCTTTTACCCGCAATCCGCGATAGCGGTAAGTGGTTGTGCGCGCTGAAAGTGGTAAAACACCTTCGCTCACGGTTTGGTGAATCGTGGTGCGGGCCACCGCAAACCGGCTGTTTTGCTGGTTGCGCAAGGGGTAGTTTACGCTACTGCCCCGGCCATAGAACCCAGCGGGTCCACTGCTGAGCGGCTGGTACTCGATGTCAGACACTGCACCAAAGCCATTAACCACGCTCACCACTTTGTTCACAGAACGGCCGCGGGAACCATCCGCCAATTCAGCGCCTGCTCTCGCGTAGAAAACCCGTTTTTGGCTGGGGTAATCAAAAGACGGGTTGCTTTCAAAGAGTTGCATGAAGTCCAGGCGGCCATCGCCATCCACATCGTCACTGCGGGTACCCATGGTGGTATGGCCAAAGGGTTTGGCTTCGGGCGTCACGCCGGCAAAAAATAAAAGCGAACCGCCGCCAGACGGCAACCCCGATTGGAAAGTTTGGCTTCCCGGCGCGCTCGCCGCCAATTCCCAGCCTTTTACCTCACCACGGCGGAATTGCAGCCAAATATTTTGGCGATTGCCACCATAACGGTCTTCGCCACGGAAAAAGTTGAGCAAATCCAGTAGCCCGTCGCCATTTACGTCGGCCAGACGTGTGCCGCCATCGTAAGTTTGCGACCAACCTGGCGGCTTGATGTGGTTGAACTCAAAATAGACCCCATCACCGGGAAATTGCCAGCTTGTACTTTCGTCCACAAAGGTCTCACCCGTATTGATGAGTACTTTTTGATGGGTGTCGCCATCTTTGTAAAGTTGCAGCACATCGGGCAAACCATCACCGTTAATATCGGCGATCCGGGTCCCCAATTGTTTAACCTTGCCAACCCCATTCACACTGCTGGCCTCGGCTAGAAAAACTTGGGCGGCGCGCAAGGCATTGGTATACGTCCAATCCACTCCGAAACCACCGGTCGTATTTTGGTTGAGGTACACCAACTGCACCGTTTCCATAAACTGATGCTGAGGAACATGAACCAGGGAAATGACGTCCAACAAACCATCGCCATTGATATCGAGTAACTTGGTGCCAAAACCGGAGAGATGGGTACCGTTGGGATCGGTTTGCTCTTCGAAGGAAAAGCCGATGGCGTGGTTCATTTGTGCCCAATCTAAATTGAGTTGATGACCAAAACGCCAGCCCGCACTGCCCAACTCGCCGTCAAAGGTATTGAGCAGTACCACCCGGTTCATATTATTGGGGCATTCGTTGCAGGTACCATTGCTGTAGGGAATGGGACCGCCCTGAATCAGATCCGGCAAGCCATCACCATTAACATCGGCAATCTCCAAGCCGCCGCTCACACCACGCATTTGATAGGCGCACTGATCGCAGAATCCAGGAGGATCGCTGGCATCCTCACGCCAAATACGGGAAAAATTCCAGACGGGAGGCAAGTTACTGTGTCCGCCAACCCAGAAATTGAGCCAGCCGCCGTAATCGGGATCATCCTTGGTAATCAGCAGCCAGCCATTGCCCGTGTTTAAAAGCAGCCGCGCTTCGTAACTGGGATGATTCCACACCCGGTGCTCACCTTCCATCCAGGGTTCGGAATCGTCGTCCACCATCTTGCTGCCATCCAGCAATTGCAACATGTCCATCAGCCCATCGCCATTGATATCGAGAAACCGGGTCCCCATGGATACGGTTGCAGACTTGCCCCAATGGCGGCCACCGGCAAACACAAAACCGTCACCCACACCCGCGGCATCCGGCTCGCCAACGTCTTGCCATTGCTTTAAATAGGGGTGATTGCCGTCAAGTGGCTGCCAGGAGTTGCCCTCATTCAGAAAGATCTCCTTTATCACCTTGCCGTTTTGCAGGGGTTCTCCACCTTGGGTATGACCAGAATTGCCCTTCCAGTAACCACGAATTAAGTCTGGCAGGCCATCGCCGTTGATATCAATCAAATGAGTGCCCTTATTGTAATGATGACCCAGGGGCTTCTCCTCCTCCCAGTCCATGCTGACTTGGCTGAAGACCGGACTTTCAACGGGTAATCCGCCACGGGTTTCATACCCCACCTGATTGTTCCCGCCAGACCAGGAAAACACCGTTTTGGGCATGCGGTCATCGTTGCCATTGAGGCCGGCATATTCCTGAATGGCCACCACCCTGCTCTGACCATTGACCGCGGCGAGCCGCAAGGCATCTTCTTCATAGCTAATCACATGACGGCGGTAGAGATCGCTGGTTTCATCCCAATTCCCATCGCCAGCTACATCCACATACGAACGCACTTCTATCAGGCGCTGATCTACCGTGGTTTTGGAACCAGAGGCATAAGCAACAAACGGATCTGACCGGTTTTCATAATGCAAATCGATGACCCGGGCGGGCATGGCAAGGCGGTCATTGCCGGTATAAAAAATGCGGTTAAGGTAATAGGAAACCCCCTCGGCTGTATTATTTTGCGCGTACTCATAATACATATAATTGCCGTTGAGATCTTCCACTCGGCCCAAAAGCCACTTCTGTACGATGTGATTGTTGCTATTTACCAAAACCCGCTGATTGTTATCCCAGCCGTAATAACGCTTGTGGCCCGCTTTGTTGGTAAGCGAAAACACCTTGGGACCCTCATCATCGGCCACCAGAATTTCCACTTTTCGCCAGGATTCGAGCCTGGTGCGGTAAACAGCGCCTTGTTTCATGTGAGCACCGCTTATCAGCATCAGGCGCTCGCCATCTAAGGCAAGGCGGTCACCATTGTTGAAAGCCACCGCACCGCGGTAACCGTCGATTTCCAAACGCGCACCGCTGCGGGTAATGGCCGATTCTCCAGCTTGCAGGCTCCAGCCCAGTCCCATCAGGCCATTGCCACCGCCGCTGTTGTAACCAAAAGCAAGCGCCGGGGCCATGCCCGCGGTACCCGGTGGCACCGGAATTGGAATCGTATAGGTAGCATGTCCTTGCTGGGAGTGAGCCACCTGACCGGGCAGGGACCCGGCATGCTCGGTGCCGCCGCTGAGCCATGCCGCCAATAGGGGGAACATACTCACTAGTACCGGAATTAAATGTCTTGGTATCACCTTCATAAGGTAAGGCCTCCTGATGCATCTTCAGGAGCACATCTCAACCACAAAAATTAATTCCTGGGACGTGAAAAAACCATCCTATAAACATAGTATTTTTCTCAAAAGCATCAAGTGCCTACGCATTAACGAATATTAAGTTTCACACGGAGAGTAAATTTTCACAACATTAACAATAAAGAGTAAAAAGCGAATAAATCATATAAACATAGGATGGCAGCTTCGCTTAATCTATATTAAGTTTTTTCACGTAGGCCGGCGCCTCATAATCCAAAGCTGGCTTTTTCTACATTATTTAAGGCATCATCAAGGGACATCTCAAAAGTTCTGTTTTCAGCGATATGAAAAAAACAACCTCAACACTGCCAAATGTCAATCCATAGTTCATTAGGTGCTATAAATTCAGAAAATTTTAACAGCTGCTATCGTAAATTTTCACAACATAGCTTGCTTTTATACTGTTTGTTAAAGCACCTTAAAATTACCTCATAGTTATAGATGTCAACTCAAATAAGGGCCTTTTTAAAAAATTGCTGGGGTAAGTGTATTAAACCAAAAGCAACAGATTTTTTGGCGTCAGTACTCATTTACACAAATGGACACCAGAAGAGCCGAAAAAAAGAGACCAGTTCAACCAATAATTAACTCACAACCATCAAAATCACAAAAGGATTTGGCAATGAAGTTTCGTTCCTTCACCCATATTGGGTTACTAACCTTGTTGGGTTTGTGTTCGGTGATCAGCCTTGCCGGGCGGCCGCGGATTGGCGTGTCCTATATGCATTCCAATCATATCGGCTCCACCTCTCTGACAACTGGTGAACAGGGCCAACTTACCTCCGCCGTCAATTATTTGCCTTATGGCGCGCCGGTTGAGACCGCTAGTTGCGGACCACCAACACCAACCCCGCCAGTCTGCGGCAGCAATACCGATGCGCGCAATACCTTTGGCGGCAAAGAACTGGATCACGACACCGGTCTGTACTATTTCGAGGCCCGGTATTACGACCCGGTCACCGCGCGCTTTAACCGGGCCGATGAGGGGTTGGGCGCCGAGGCTTCTCATCCAGCCGCAACCAACCGCTACAGTTTCGTGGGCGGCAACCCCATTACCATGACAGACCCCAGCGGACGGGTCATCGCCAGCAATGAACCCACCAAATCCCATGTGCCTACTGCGGGCAATTACGTGGCCATTCTGCGCGGGTCGGCGTATACCGCGCCACAGCGCGAGGTTGCCGCTAGCGAAGCCGGTCCTGCAGTAGAAGAGGATGATCCCGCCTGGCGCCGCGGTTTGCGCCGCACGGTGAATGGTATCGCCGGCGGGTTTAATGCGTTCTTTGTGGAAAAAGTAGGGCCATTCAATCAAACCCGCTCGCAATACCTCATCGACGGATTGAGCTTCATCCCAGGGGTTGATTATGCCGGCGATGCCTACTGGGTCATCCAGGATACGGTAGACGGCAACTACGGCAGCGCCATGACCACCCTGGGTATGATGGCCGCGCCTGGGTCCGCCAATTTCACCAAAAAAACCGCAATGGCTGTTGGCGAAGAAGCCCTGGAAAGCGCCCCGAGAATCGTGAACCAGGCAGGAGATCTCTCCGGCTTTTTAGGACGGCAAAGTGATGATGCAATAGAGTTGACCGGTGATAAGGCCTCAAAAAATGTGCCCAAGTGGACAGCCTGCTTTCCCAGTGGCACAAAAGTACATACACCTTCAGGTCTTATTGATATTGAAGAAATTAAATTTGGCTCTATCGTTTTTGCTTTTAGTTTCGAACAAAAAAAAGTTGTTCGAAGGCTCGTAGAAAAAATCTCAACAAGTTGGTCTAACCACCTCATTGAGATTGACATTGGTAAAGAAACCATTTCCTCCACTGGAAGCCATCCTTATTGGGAAGTGAATTCTCAAAACTGGATTTCTGCCCGGGACTTAAAACCCGGAATGGTAATTCGCCTTCTCAATGGTGCCACTGAACAGATACAGAGAGTTCTCCATCAAGAAAGTGAGCTCATAAGAGTCTTCAACTTTGAAGTTTCGGAAGACCATAACTATTTTGTTGGACAGCAGGGGATTTTGGTCCACAACGGTGGGCCAGATAAATTAGATGATTATAACCAGGCAAGGAATCAGGCTCTAGACTGGCTCCTTGAAAGGGGATTTAAAGCAGAAAGGCAAGTAATTTCCCGCCTCAAGCCCGACCCCATGCACGGACAACCAATTGGAATGTCTACTTCCGACAGGAAAGTTGGGTTTCGAGTGGAGTATGATCAAGCACATGGTGCCCACATCAATGTTTGGGCTGGTAAAGAAAAGGGACCACATTTTCAGTTTGAGGGCAACCAATCCATGGTGAACAAGATTCGGAAACGATTTTTATGTCCGTAGATAGAACATGGCATGAACAACAAATTCTTAACGACCTGGCTCTTGAAATAGAAAAAAATGAAGTAGAAATCATTGAACAGAGCATTCCTTATTTCGAAATGCTTGTCGAATCCTTTCCCATTGAATCAGAGCGGATAAATTGGGATCTGGTGCCAGAAAAATTAACCTTTAGCATTTTGGAAAATAAAACACCGAAAAGTTTCCAAGGTGAAAGCTCTTCATCAAACATTCAATCGATATGGGATAAAATCAAAAGAATAAACACGATCAAAGATAACACTCAAGTCGTTGTACTATGCGATGGCTTAATAAGTTTTGTAATAAAAACCTCCTTAAAAATTTTGATAAAACATTTTGATGATATCTCCAGTATACCCAATCCGATCTACATATTTACCGAAGATTTATCGTGGTGCTTCAATTACACAATAGAAGGCCAAATGTTCTTCGGGCTAAACCCAAAAAATAAAAACTAGTTGGTAATAATTACCAAAACCATTGCATGCTGGAAACGCTACCGTTTACCCGCTTTGAGTATAATCAACCTTAAGTAGAAAAGGGTACTCAAAATAATACTCACCATGCATTTGCTAAAAAAACAATTTGTGGGTCAGGAACTTTTTCTGACCCACATTGCATCTCACTATTCATGAATACTGTGCACATAGAAATATGTTAACTTAACTAATATTTATTGCTGACACAAAATAACACGCTATCGATCACTGAAACAGAATCGTTCATGACAAAAACAGCCACGATCATGATTTACTGGGGATTTTGGCAAGTGCGGCAGACATTTATGCATCAAATCAAAAGAACATTTTTTTATTGACTGTAGATTCGATGCAAAGATGGAAGGTTTTCCAGACCGTTATCAGGTCTACCGAGTACCCATAGATTATTTGGACCAAGTCCCGGAAGGCTGGTACCCCAACAAACTCGATCGTTTTCAATGATTAGGTGCCATTCCCATCAACGCGGTGGCATTCGATGAAACCCGCCGCAAACCTTTTGCGCTAAAAGACTTCTTGTGGAGGCAACTCAACAGCAATCACAAAAGATAATCTCGCGGGCAAAGAGTTACTACTATCTGTAACGCATCATGGCGGCAACCCTGCGCTGCATAAAAACTACCGTCACCTTTTGGGTTTGGTCACCCTTTTTGAGCTGGATAAGGCCTTTCAAATGGTGTGGTTTCGGCTACATAGCCGGATTTATTCCACTGCCGTGGCGGGCGCTCCTGCGCTCAGCTCGCGCAACGCTGCGCTGGCCGTGCGGTTTAAGGGATCCAGAGCCAGGGCTTGGCGGAAACTGGCAATGGCTGATTTGGTATTGTCAAGCGACCGGTAGGCGCTCCCCAAGTTGTTGTGGGCAACCGCGGACTTTGGAAACAGCTCCGCATTCAGCTGGAATACCGCAACCGCCTCATCCAAACGCGGAATGTAAAACAGGCGAATCCCCAGATCCCGCAGCCGGTTTTCGTCTACCGCATAATCACCGGGTTTGCCGCGGTAAGCCGCAATTCCCGCCTGAAGCTTGTTTTCAACCGCATTTAGGGTAAGCAGAAAACTCAGCGGCATTTTTTCCGAAACTGCAGGCAGATTGTAGAGCACCGCCGCCAGCTCCCCCGTCAAATCGTAAAAAGTACGGTAACTGGATCCCGCATTGCCCAGCAGAATCACCGTGTGCCGGTCATCGGTAAAGCGCGTAATCATCGAGTTAAAACCGTTGATATTGCCGTTATAACTTATCGTTTTCACCGGTTTTTTAGCGCCTTTTAACAGCCGCATGTCCACATCCCAGCCGTAGGGCTTTTGCGGATTAAAAAGCTTCTCCCTGCCAGCGGCCGACAACAATTGACCGCCGTACAAGGCTTGGTCCAGCTTAAAGAGGTCGCCAACCGTAGTGTAGATCGAGCCTGTGGCTTTAAATACCTCCATATTCATGTAATGTGCATTGAGAAAACCGCCTTTCGGGCCCCACACATAGGGCGCCGCCCGCTTGGCCAAAATGGGTTGATGGCGGTCTGAACCGGATTGGTTCATCCCCAACGGCTTTAAGATTTGGCGGTGCAACAGGTCGTCATAGCTTTGGCCAGTCACCTTTTCGATGATCAAACCCAAGAGGTAAAAATTGGCATTGGAGTACCGTTGACCCGTTCCCGGGGCAAAATTCAACGGCAAACCGGCAATCGTTTTTAAAAACTCTTCCTCGGCAATGGGTGCCTTGAACTTCCCGCTAAACCATCCAGGGATTTGAATGTAGTGGGGAATCCCCGATCGGTGAGTCAGTAATTGATCAAGCGTGATTTGCTCTGCATAAGCCGCGGGGTATTCGGGTAAATAAACGGCAAAAGGCTCGTCCAAGTTTAGGGTTCCCGCCTCCACCAATTGCATGACCAAAACAGCGGTAAAAGACTTGGTAATCGAAGCCAGCCGGAACTTCACATCCGGGGAATGGGGTTGTTGCCATTCGCGGTTGGCAAGGCCATGCCCCGCTTGGTAGATCACCTTACCGCTTTGGGCAACCAATACGGTGCCGTGGAACATTTGGTGCTGAACGTAGCGCTGAACCACCTGCTCAATGCGCTGGTTTTGGCCTCCACCAGCCCACATCAAGGACGGCAATAGTGCGGCATTAAAGATCCAGAAAATTAAGACCAAACGGTTCATGCGCAAAACGAGCCTCCTGCAAAAGGGCTCAGTCTAGCGCTTTTCAGCCCAATTCCCTACCAAAACCGCACACAATCATCAAAAGCAGATACCAACGCCCGCATTCCTGCTTGTCACGATGACCTGGAGGCAGAAAAGGCGCCATTTTCTCAACCCAAATCAACGAAACAGCCTGCCAGATACTGGCCGTGGTGATGGATTGCCAGGCAAGGGCATCCACGCGGTTCGTAAGCTGGCTATTCCTCCTCCACCTTACCCCATAGATGTTTTGCGGCAGATACATCATAGACTTCTGCCGATTGACCTGAACGCACCAGCCGCTTACCCAGCTTGGGAAAACCGGCCACCTCACATGCGCGCGACTCACCGCCCATTAAATACACCAATTCTTCATCGAATGGATTGCGCAAATGATGTCCCACCGAAGGCGTGGGAAAACCCATAAAGTCACCCACACCTACCTCAAACTCCTGATCACCGATTTCGGCGATGCCGCGCCCGGACAGAATGTAGATAAATTCTTCCTCACAGAAATGGGTGTGGTACACAAACGATTCCTTGCCAGGCGGAATCATGGCCAAATTAACACCCACTCGTGACAACCCAGCCAACTTACCCAATTGCACACCCTTTATTTGGGAATTGGGATTAAGCGGATGGGAAAAGGGTGGTTTTGGCATGGCTTGGATGGCCGCGGCTTTTACGAGACAGGATTCCGGTTTTTTTTGCGTCATATGCTTCTCCCTCAAGGTATTGCACAGCTCTTGCTATTTTACAAAACCCACCCGCTACAGGCACCAACCCATGTTCCTCACCAGAATCTGGCAGCATACCAGCTCAGACTGGGTTTCATAAGGACCAAGCACCAACCCGGCAGTCCCTGTCTATTTTATAACTGCTGATATCGGCGAGGGGATCAATCCCCATTAAAACAATCGGCCCAGAAACAGCGGTATGGGCTCAACCTCGCTGTTCGAAATAGAGCGGCGGCAGAGGCGGTGGCGGAGCCAAAAGGGTCCGGGCCCAACGGCCAATGCTAAAGGCAGTAATTGCGGCTAGAAAAGGCGCAGCCAAGGGCAAGCCGGAGATACCACTCATACTGGCAAGTTTCCAAACGATGGGATAGGCGGCACATAAGCCCGCCCCCATTACCCAGTGACGCCAATTTGCGGGATTGGCCAAACCCGCCACTGCCGCGGAAAACCCCACCACCAAAACGGTAAAACCTGGCAGCAGTTTCACCAGCCAGCCAGAGGCCAGCCCTTCACCCTCGTTGCCGGCCAGCCAGGCATCTAACCGGTTAATGGCGGGAATGAGGTTCACCAGAAAAACCGTGATCAACAAAACCAGGGCAATGATGAATGCCATCAATAAACGCTTGCGCCATTGCGCACGCTGCCAAACCGCAAGATGGCCGCCATGCAAAGCCTCGCGAATGCGGTGAACCACGTCTACCGCATAGGAAGGCCGTTTTGCCGCATCCTTGTCAAGTGGTGCCAACACCGCATCATCCAGGCTCAAACCCAATTCGGGGCGGATTTCAGATGGCCGCGGTGGTTCTCCAAATAAATGAGCGGATAAGAGCGACTCCAAACGGTGGCCCGCATAGGGACATTTGCCGGTTATGGTTTCATAAGCCAAAATGCCAAAGGCATAAATATCAGAGGCGGGTGAGGCGCCCTTACCGCGAATAAGTTCCGGCGCCAGATAGGCGGGTGTGCCCACGATCGAGCCTTCGCGGGTAAGGCGGATTTTCTGGGTTTCATCCAAGATAGGGATATGCCCTACGTTCATGCCCTCCCGCGCCACGGCAGCGGGATTGTGCATCACATTGGTTTGGCTGATATCGTCATGAATCGCACCCACCGCCATGGGCTCGTGCGCGTAATCGTTGAGATCGGCGGTCTCATCGTCATCCTCTTCGAAATGGGTCATGCTCAAGCGATGCAACCCCGCCATGCCAAAATCCAGGACCTTGACCGCCATGGCTTTGGGCGCCATGTCTACCACAAACACATTACCGGGCTTGAGATCCCGGTGAAGAAACCCGTTTTCGTGGGCAAAATCAATGGCTTTGGCGGTCTGAAAAAGCAGGGGCAGGGCCGTATTGAGCGGCAGTGGCCCTTTTTCTTCCAAGATATGACCCAAATCTGAGCCTACCAGGTATTCCATGACCAAATAGGGCATGCCACCGGCCCGGTCTTCCACCCCAAAATCGGTCACATCCACCACATGGGCGTGCTGCAAACTGCCGAGGATTTCGGCTTCGCGGCGGAACCGCATCAAAAACTGGTGGTTAATTTCTTTGCCCGGTTGAATCAGCTTCAACGCGAAATGACGCTTTATCGCCAGATGTTTGGCCTTGTACACCAATCCCATGCCGCCACTGCCAAGCCGCTGAACCAGTTGGTATTTGCCATCAATCACACTGCGGCCAATGAAACTCACGTTTAGCGGTGCCCCATCGGCAGGGCAAATTTTATTTTCGTCGTCAAAACACAGGAGGCATTGGGGACATTCTTTCATGCAGACCCTTTTAGAAGGAGGCTATTTGCAAACCTATGCCAAGCATAACAAAGCTGATGAACCCATTTAAACGGCTCCGGTAAAAATTTACAAGGCCAATGCTTTCAATATTTTGGATTAGGCCACAAAGTACCTTTCCCATTTCTCTATATAAGTGGAAAATTGCAAACCACTGCAATTTATTCAGTAACACAAGCTCAAAACAATAAAAGCCACGATAAAAAATCGTTTAAATGAGGTTTTTCCCGTGAAAGGGAACCCATTTTTTTGCCACAAAAAACCAAGCGAACCTGCAGCCCCGCCATCAACAACCGCAACGGTCAATGCGGCGTCACCTATCATCGATTGGCCGCAATCGAAGGGAAACGGGCAAGATCCCATTGAGAATCTTGCCCACTAGCGCTTTATTTGGCTGTTTCCGGATACAACGCGTGCCACCACTGGGGCTGTCCCTTGAGTTTGTGATCAAAAAACGCTTGTAGGGTTGCCCACCAAGCAAGCCGTTTTTGATAGTCCAGAATGTGGTGATTTTCGCCAGCAATTTCCACCAACTCAACATCTTTGCCCAGGAGTTTCAGAGCGGTGTACATCTCCTGACTCTGGCCGCGGGGCACATTGGTGTCTGCATCACCATGTAAGAGCAACAAGGGTGTGTTGATTTTGTTTGCCATATAAAGCGGACTCTGGTCCACGTAGAGTTGGCGGTTGTTCCACGGGAAGCTGCCGTGAGAGGCAACCCCGCTGTACAGAAAACCCCACCAACCTTCGCCCCAATAAGCGGCCAAATCCGAAATACCGGCATGAGATACAGCCGCACTGAACAAATCGGTTTGAGTAATTAGATACATGGTCATAAAGCCGCCATAAGAAGCCCCAATACAGCCTACCTTGCCGGCGTCGGCAAAGCTATGAGCCGCTAAAAACTGCCCGGTGCCTTCAATAATGTCATCAGCGGTGTATTTGCCCCAGGCATTCACGTGTTTGGCGGAAAACTCTTGGCCAAAACCGGTGGCCCCGGTGGGTTGCAATACATACACCACATAACCTTGAGCGGCCCACAAATTAAACGGGTAACGGCCCGTGAACCGCCGGTCTACCGGAGAAGTGCCGCCATAGTAGTACACGATTACCGGGTACTTTTTTTGGGCATCAAAATGCGGTGGCGTGTAGTAACGGCCACTGATGGTTTGACCCGCTTTATTTTTGAAATCCCAATTTTGCAATTGGCCAAAGGTGGTTTGAGAAAAGGCTGTTTTACCTTGATCAGCAAGCACCTGCGGCTGCGCCCCGCTCATTCTCAAAAGCACTTTTTGGGGCACAGTGGAGGAGCTGCCATACCAAACCACGTGTGGGTTTGAAGCCCGAGAGGCGGAAAATCCGGCCACATATTCCATGTTCACGGGCCAGGGCTCAAATGCTCCGGTTTCCAGACTGAAATGGAACATCTTCTGGCGGTCGCCCACTTCGGCCAAAACCAAGAGCTGGTTGTTTGGCAGAACCTGAAAACGGTTGACGCTGGGGTCAAAATCCTTCGTCAGAGCCGTGGCCTTTTGATCTTTGTCTGCCAGAAAAAAGAGCTGATTGTCGTAATCATTGGCAATCATCGGCGGGGTAATGGCCAGGCCTAAACCATCAAATGCGGAGGGCCCGGCTTGAATGAAAATACCGTTCTGGCCGTAGCGGGCCCGGTATAGCGGCGCAAATTCACCCAAAGATTTGGTAGTACCACGCGCCACATCCAATTCGAGCAGGCTGGTTTTGTAGTGTGGCGGCTGATCATAGGCAGTTGGCGAAAACGATACGAGAAGGCGCTCTCCTGAAGGATGCACATCCATTAAATCTAGGCCATCGGGATGATGCAAGAGCTCGCGAACCCAGCGGCTCTGCAGTGATACTTGAAAAAGATGGCTGCGATCACGCCAACCGGCCCAGCGGTCTTCCAGAGCACGATAGCGTTTTAAGCCGTTTTCACTTTTTTTGGCCTTGGTGGTCCAGGTAAAAAACACCCCATCACTGGCACCGCTCCAGCGGTGAGATCCCAAGTTTTCATAGCCTGTCAACAGCCGTTCCTGCCTGCCATCGGCGCGATGGCGCAACCATAAATCATTTTTTAGGCGGAACGAAAGCCATTTGCCATCCGGACTCCATTGCAAATCCTGGGGCAATTGACCCATCCATTTTTGGCGAACCTCTCCTGAGCCGGTGGTGTGCAGCACCAGCTCCCGAACCCAATCGCCCGCGGTGGCAGAAAACTTGCGCCAGGTAAGCACATACTCTCGGCCATCGGGCGCCATGGAAACCGCGGTCACGGCCGGCGCATGCAACAACTCAGTAGACGATACAAGAGATTGCGGCTTGGTGTGAAACTGTAAACTCATCGCCTCCCCGGCAGGTTTCCAGTGAATCGTCTTGGATTTTTTATCAAGCCGGTGCGTTACCCAGAAAAGCAGTTGCTGCGTTCCAATTTCAACCTCGAGATTGGCAACCGGCGGGGATTCATCCTTTATTTTTAAGGCTTCGCCATTGGCAAAGGCCTTGACCGGTTTAAACGGCAGGATCAGCTTTCCCTTACTAAACCGGCTGCTCACGGCATTGACCGCAACCAGGAATACTTGGCCGTCAGATGCTTCCAAGGGCAGTTTGGCAAGCTTTTGTTTTTGCCAGGTAAGCGTTTTGCCAAACACATCTAAAGTTTGGCCTTCAACCGGCAAGCCACCCGCACGCAAGTGGCGGGTAAACAAAGTTAGCATTTCAGTTTGCCGCTTAGCAGCCTGTGGCGAGGCGCCCACACCGGTGGTCAAAGGCCCCAAGACCAATATTTCGTCTGCAACGGCACCATCTGCCGCAACCGCCAATCCGGTCAGTAAACCCGGCAGCAATAACAAAATCGCGGCGTACCGGGCCAGTTTCGCGGGCATAGGAAACCCAAACTTCATCGTTCTCTCCTAAATTCATCTGGCAAACCAAATATTGAAGGCGTTTTTCCGGCCAGATCTAAAACATAAGCTACACAGAGGACATCCCCAAAAGCCGCTACCGGGCCGAGCCCTCTCAAATATTGGCAAATTTTCACATTTCCAGGCGTGTGAAACCACTGCTTTTCGCCACTGGCCCTGGGAAATTGGCTTTCAAACGCTTTAAACACCCGCAATTTGGAAAGTATTCACCTGGTTTGGCCACCACCCGCGGGCAATCGCCCGGCCAAATTGGCGCTTTGTGCGGGAATGAGGGCCACCTTCCGCACAAGCTGGTTCCCGGCAACCCGCATTTCAAGCGCCAAAAGAATGCCCAAATAGGCGCTTTTCCCGCTGGAATGGGATTTGCTGGTCACCCTTCGTTGTTTTTCCATTGAGGGGGCCTTTGCCCAGCGGCTAGAATGGCCCCGGTACATTGATTTTTGGCGGGAAGGAATTCGTTTTTATATGTGGGAAACCTTGCAAAAAGGCGGCTGGCTGATGATTCCCATCAGCGTCTGCCTGTTTTTAACCATTGCCATTACCGTAGAGCGGTTTGTAAACCTGCGGCTGACTCGATTTTTAGATGAATCGCTGCTTGAAAAAATGCGGCGTTGCCTCAATCTCTCCCAATTCGAAGGCGCCTTACAAGTTTGCCGGTCAAAAAACGTGATGTTTAACCGGCTCATGGAAACGGCCATCATGTACCGTCAATTGGAAGCTGGAGAATTGCGCCAGCTGTTGGAAGATCAGTCAAAACAAGAAGCCAGCAATCTGGAGCGGTTTATGACCATCCTGCGCACGATTGCCACCATTGCACCGCTCTTGGGCCTTTTGGGTACAGTGGCCGGTATGATTAAGGTCTTTCAAACCCTTTCAGTGGTGGGGTTGGCAGAGTCTTCCAACTTGTCGGGCGGTATTTCCGAGGCCCTCATCACCACCGCGGCGGGCATGTGCGTGGCCATTCCAACCATTGTGTTGCACAATTATTTTGAAAGGCGCGCATCAAGTATCTTCCTTAAATTGGAAAAGCGGATAATCGAGCTCATGCTCTTGCTGAGGAGCCGTGATGCTGTATCGGCCTAAATCCAAATCCAATATTCTGGTTGATCTCTCGCCGCTTATCGATGTGGTGTTTTTGCTGCTCATCTTTTTTATGGTTTCCACCCGGTTCAAAGACGACCACGGCTTGGATCTGCAATTACCTAAAAGCGAGAGCCGTCAAAGTGAAACCAGTGAACGCCTCACTCTGGTGGTTGGTAAAGACGGTACCATCCGGGCAGGTGAAAAGGCCTTGGCGCGCACCTCATTGGAAACCGAATTGCGCAATCTTCTCAATGATCAAGACGAAAAAATGGTGATCTTAAAGGTAGACCAAAGCGTAAGTCACGGTACAGTGATTGAGGTTATGGACGCGGCCAAAGCAGCCGGCGCCGAAGGCCTGACGTTTGCCACTACCGCCAAACCTGCTCCCTAAAGGTGTTTCCTTAATGAAATGTTTCTGGCCGGTTCTTTTTATCTCGAGTGCCCTGCACCTGATGGCGAGCGGATTCACGCAATACGACAATTGGCGCGCGGCCGATGTGCCATGGATCAAGGTGGGTCTGAATAAACCGGTGGAAACCGTGCGCCTGCACGCCCGTGGTGAACTGCTGGTATTGGACGGCAACAAGGTGGTGGCCACCATCAATCCCAAGGGTTCGTTCATCGTCATCCCTGCCCGCGGCAACAGCCAACCCGCCCGCTATTGGCTGCAGCTTGAAGCCGCGGTCAACCGCGATTACCTGGAAGGTACCCGCGATAACCTGGCCAAACGATTTGCCACCTATCAATTTGTTTTGCGCCCGGCCGGCAACCTCACCGCGCTGCGCTGTGGTCCGTTTGAAACCCGGGCCAAAGCCGAAAAAGCACAGCGCCAAATGGTGCAATTAGGCTATGACGACGCGTTTATGCTCAAGGGGCAGGCCCGTCATCCCTATCAGTGGGTGGATCGTTTTTTTGACAAGCGCAACCTGGCCTCCCGCAACCTGGGTTTGGTGCAATCCAGCCCGGATAAGCCCATCCGCTTGGGCGGCAAAGGTTACCGGGGCATTTTGCGGTTCCGCAAAGAAGGCAGTGGGATTCGCGTGATCAATGAGTTGCCCTTGGAAACCTATTTGCGGGGCGTGGTACCCAGTGAATTGGGCCCGCAAGTTTTCCCCGAGCTGGAAGCTTTAAAAGCGCAAGCCGTGGCAGCCCGCACATATGCGCTCAAGAACATGGGCCGGTTTCGCAAAAAAGGCTACGATATCTGCGATTCACCCGCATGCCAAGCCTATGATGGCACCAAAAACGAACATCGCCTCAGCGATGCCGCGGTTGCGGAGACCGCCGGCTTGGTACTTACCCACGATGGCGCGTTAATTGACGCGCTCTACACCTCCACTTGTGGCGGGTTTACCGATGATGTGGCCGCCGTTTTTCCCGGCCGCAACGAACCCTACCTCAAGTCCAAATCCAGTTACCAAGCCAAGTACCAAAATTTCAACTTGCCACACAAACCCCTAGGGCAGGCGTGGTTGCATCACACCGATCACCCGCTGGCCATCCAAGCGCTGCTCTACGGATTCCGCAACATCCCCGATTTCCGCGGCAAAACCGCGGGCAGCTCCCTCGCCGCGGCCCTGGCCCGGCTCGAGTGGATTTTGGGAAAAGCCCCGGCGCCACCCGTGAGCGATGCGCTGAGTTACCAACAGTTTTGGCAGATTATCGCCAAACTGAAATTTGTCCAGCAAACCCACCGCCACCAAATCCGCGATCAAGACTTGGACCGCTTGCTCTCCAATTACAGTGGCCCCCAAGGGTTGCGGCCGCTCGCGGGCTTTCTGGTTCGCCATCAATTGGCAGGTCCCGCAACTCTGGATACCCTGGGCTCGCAAGACCCCATTCCCATGCGCGAATCATTTGAAATACTGCTCAAACTGACAGCCACGTTCGGGCCCGAGCCGGAATGGGTTAAGTACCGTCTAGAACAGGTCTCCGGAAACCGGATGCGACTCAGCAAAGGTCTGAAAAATAAAGAAGTTGACCTTTCTGGAATCCGTTTCTACCTGGTGGAAGACGGCGGCCAATTATCGTTTGCAGAGACCGCCGTATTGGAAGAATGGGACCGGGTTTACCAATTGCAAGCGCCGTTCTTATTGCCAATTATCAAAATTCACAAAGCGGGAACGGTGGCCTCAGTAGACCGCTTTAGCTCATTTGACACTTGGGTGCGGAAAAAGTCGCGCGAAGACCTGCGCAAGCGGGCACGCCGCTATGTGCCTGGCATTGGAAAGATCAAAGATATTAAAATCCTTGAACGCTCTTCCACCGGCCGGGTAACACTGATGGAGTACTATACAGATCGCGGTAATTTCCGGGTAGATGGCCTGAAAATCCGCTGGTCCCTCGGCATTCCTGACAATCTTTTCGATATGATTCCCGCCTACCGCAATGGCCAGCTCATTCACGCCAGTTTCACCGGCAGAGGTTGGGGCCACGGGGTTGGCATGAGCCAGGTTGGCGCCTTTGGTTTGGCGCGCATGGGCTGGCAGTTCGATCAAATTCTGCGGCATTATTACGATGGCGTGGCCGTAGCACCATTTGATCAGGTAACCGCCTCCAAACCGGCGAAAAGCAAACCGGTCAATTAACCCGCAACCCCGTCATGCAAAACCGCGCATCAAGAATCCTAGTGGCCAGCACCAGCGTGATTCGCTGTTTGCCAAAACCGCAAAAACATGGGGCCAGGTGCGTATCTTTTTACCAGGGTTAGGTTTTGTGAAGAGTGTCTAGCGGCATTGAGAGAAAGCGGCATCGTTCTTTTCAGCCTCTTCCTAATCATGGGTAATACCAATCACGCCGCACTGTTTCCAACTCGTAAACCTATTTAACACACGGGTTTGACATGCCAAACCCCTACCGGGCGATCCGCTCAACGGGGTTTGGCTCGTGGGCAATGGCGGCAACATCGTAAAATTTCAGGGTCCCGCAATTTCGATTCGCCATCCGATCGGCCAGGGTGTGGCACCGTGCCAAGGACCGTTTCTTTTACCTCTGCGGCGGTACGCACCGCACAACATTTTTTCCAAAACAGCTTCTTTACTTTTCGCCGCCTATTAAGAACAGGCTTGTAACTTACCCAATGATGCCGTTACAATAAACCACCCCCTGCACAAAAATCGGAACTGGAGATCCACCATGACGTTGGCTGGTGTTTTTACCGCCCTTGTTTCTCCTTTCGGCAACGCCCGGAGTGGCGGCCAGCTCGACGAACACAAGCTTTCAGCCCTGATTTCCCACCAAATCAAAGGCGGCGTACACGGTATTGTCTGCAATGGCACGACCGGTGAGTCCACGGCATTAACCCAACATGAGATTCAACGGCTTTTTGAATGTGGCATTCACACCACGGGAAAGAAGGCGGTTTTTGTAGCGGGAACGGGCACCAACAATACCGATTGGACGGTTGAACGCACCAAGCTAGCCTACCGCTTGGGCGCGGCCATGGCGCTGGTGATCACCCCCTACTACAACCGTCCGGGTCAGGAAGGGCTGTACCGCCATTTCAAGACGGTGGCGGCAGCCAGCGACATACCGCTTATGATTTACAACGTGCCTGGCAGAACGGGTGTGAATTTGCTGCCAGATACGGTTGAGCGGCTCGCCAAAATCGACACCATCACGGCCATAAAAGAGGCCAGCGGTGATTTGGGTCAAATCTCTGAGATCATCGAACGTTGCGGCAGCCAACTGGATGTTTTTGCCGGAGATGACGGCATGTTTGCTCCGGTGCTTTGTGCCGGGGGTAAAGGGGTGGTGTCTGTGGTTGCCAACATCATTCCCCGAGACGTTTGTGAAGTTTTCCAAGCGGCCAATGCCGGTAATTTTTTCGCCATCAGCGAGTGGACCCGCAAAATAGCGCCCTTGGCACGCGCCATGTTTTTGGAAACCAATCCCGTACCAGTCAAAGCCGCCCTCAATTTAATGGGTTGGGATGTGGGTCATTGCCGTGCGCCTCAAGCGCCGCTGATGCCTGAAAACTCAGCGCGTTTGGCAGCTATCATGGAAGAATACGGCCTCTTGAAACGCCAAATGCAAACCGCTTAGCCTAGTCCCCGAATCGGGAACTGGCGGCCGTAAGGATATTCGTTTCAGGATGGAGACGAGCTACATTTCAACCGCTGCTCGCCGCGAGAGGCCGCCAGTATGCGCAAACACGAGGCTTGCGGTTAAAAAACCGCGGGCCGTTTTTTGACACAGCAGGCGGCGTATTGGTGCGGGTTTCCAGCCTCGCAGCAACGGCCTTGCGAAATACACATGCCATCCGCTCAACTGCCCGTCAGCACCGGTGCCCAGCATAGCTCGCGATCATCCTGCCAAGACGTTTTCAGAACCAGTTCGCTTGACGCAATCATCTCACTGGTGTGTTGGCGCAGTTTTTCCAGCAAATCGCCAGATGGCGTTTGCGCCGTACTATCCAGCCCAACCCAGCCATTGCGGCCACTGTTTTTGGCGGCGTACAAACAATGATCGGCCAGTGCCACCACCCGTTCCCAACTGAGCAAACGAGGCTGTTGGCGCAAAAAAGGATACACGGCAAATCCGATGGAACAGCTTATGGAAATGGTTTGTCCATCATCGATGCGGAAGGGATGGCTGCCAATAATTTGATGAAGCCGGTCTACTAGGCCAGGCACACCTTGCCGCTGGGCATTGCGCAAGACAATCAAAAACTCTTCCCCACCCCAGCGCACCATAATATCCGAGGCTCTGACAAGTGGTGCTACCAAATCCTTGATTTGGCTCAAAACCCGGTCTCCCGCCGCATGGCCATAGGAATCGTTGACCAACTTGAAATGGTCCAAGTCAAACAGAATGAACGCCAAATCAGCTTTGGGCGGGTAAAGCTCGCCGGTTCCCTCCCAGGAGGCATAGGTTCGCGACACCAATTGAATTTCGGCCGCTAAATACTTACGCAAATAACGCCGGTTACCCAAACGGGTCAGTGGATCGGTGAGGCTTGCCTGTTCCAATTTCAAATTGAGGCGCGAGAGTTCACGGTTTTTGTGCTTTAGTTCGCGAGTTCGGTCGGCAACCCGTTTCTCTAAATTGCGGTTCACATCCAAAAGCTTGATGTGAGTTTTTACTCGTGAAATTAATTCGTGCTTGGCTACCGGTTTCGTGAGGAAATCGTTGGCACCCGCATCAAATCCACAAATCACATCATCAATTTGGGACTTTGCCGTGAGCAGCAATACCGGAAGTTCGTGAACGGGGTAGCGCGCCCGCAGGGTTTGGCAGACTTCATAACCGGTCATTTTTGGCATCATGACATCCAAAATCACCAAATCCACTGGCCGGTGCCCGGAAATGATGTGCAGGGCCGCATGTCCATCTTGGGCTTCGCTCACTTGGTATTGCTGGAGTGAAAGTTGATTGAGCAGCACTTTGCGGTTCACGGGGTCGTCATCCACAATGAGGATGTGGAAATTGCTCGCACCGGTGGGTGGCAGTGGCGCCCGGCCGGTAGGCCAATCCAGAATGGCCTCCACCTCGGCCCGTCCCTTTGTAGCGGGTACCGCAGCAGCAGAACTGTCAAAGGTTTGGGAAAGCGGAGCCGGTTCCTCGCGGTCCGGCGGCGCAAATGGCAAGCTGAAGAAGAAGCAACTGCCGCCCGTCTCCGCCGTACGCAACGCCAATTGACTGCCATGAAGCGTGGTTAACTGGCTTGCAATTGCCAATCCCAGACCGGTACCAGCCACGGCTTGCCCCGCATTTTCGCCCCGCTCGAAGGCTTGAAAAATAAGTTGCCGTTCGTGTTCGGGGATGCCCGGCCCGGTATCTTCTACACAGATTTCAGCCTGCCCATCCACCATGTTTACCGATACTTTAACCCACCCCTTGCCGGTGAATTTTATGGCATTTCCGATGAGGTTGTGCAGGATCTGGCCCAGGCGGTGTTCATCTCCCAAAACCGGCTCAAGCGCTTCAGGCACTTCGTTGATCAAAACCAATGGTTTGTGACCCACCGTGTGACGGCACAAGGTAATCACCATATCCACCAGGCTTCTCAAATCGCAAGATTTGCGGAAAAGCCTCAAGGATTGATTTTTTAATTTTGTAAAATCCAGCAGGTCGTCTACCAGGCTGGCCAAACGCTTGCCGCTGCTCACAATGAGTTTCAAATCCGCGGTGGCTTTGGCCGGAATGGCCCCACCCGCCCCGTCGCGGAGAGATTCAGCCAGGCCAATCATGCCATTGAGCGGCGTGCGCAATTCATGAGACGTATTTGCGAGAAAGTCGTCTTTTAAGCGGTTTATTTGCTGCAGGCGGTCGTTGACCCGCCGCTCCTGGGCGAGTTGCCGTTTCACGCCGCGAATGCGCCGGTACACCAAATAGGGCACACCCACTAAAATAAAAAGCGCATAGGCCAAATACGCCCAAAAAGTGCGGTAAAAAGGCGGGACAATCGTCACCGCCACCGAGGCTCCGGTCTCGTTCCACACGCCGTCACCATTGGCGGCTTTTACCTGGAAGCGATAGTTCCCCGGCGCCAATTTGGTGTATGTGGCCCGCCGATTGTGAGGCCCGGTTAAAACCCAATCCGGGTCAAGGCCCTCCAACCGGTAGGCATACTGGCTTTGGTTTGCCTGGCCAAATTGCATGGCCGCAAATTCAAAACTAAATAAATAATCGCGATGACTAAGCCTTACCGGCGGATTTTGATAAATGGCATTACGCAACGTACTGCCGGCGTCCTGCGGCGTGGGCCGCAACGATTGATTGAGTACGAGAAAGTCGGTAATCACCACCGGAGGTGGCGGGTTTTTGTCTACCACATCACTTGGATAAAACCCGTTCACGCCGTAAATGCCGCCAAAAAATAAGCGGCCGTCCACCGCACGCGCCGCCCCCCCTTGGTTAAACTCGTTATGCTGCAGGCCATCACTGCTATAAAACCGGCGCACATCACCTTTTTCGGGATGAAAACGCACGAGGCCGTTGTTGGTGGAAAGCCAAATATAACCTTGATGATCGTCGAGAATCCCCAAAACCGACACATTTGCAAAACCATCTTGCTGGCCAAAAACCGTGAACCGGTCCGTTTCTGGATGAAATAAATTAACCCCGCTTGTGGTTCCCACCCAAAGCCGGCCTTGCCGGTCCACCTGAAGGGCGGTTGTGGTATTGCTGCTCAGGGAACCCGGTTCGCTTGCATTATGGGTAAAGTTGGTAAACTCCTGCTTATTAAGATCATAGCGGCTCATACCCGAAAACGTGCCCGCCCAGACTGTTGTTTCACCCTGTTTTGCCAGAAGCAACACGTCATTTTGCGCCAAACTCGGTTTCTCCGGATCATGGCGGAAGTGTTCAAAGCCACTGCCAGCATCGCGCAAAAGATCCAAACCATTGGCCGTACCAAACCACAACGACCCATCTTGCATGGGCAAAATGGCATACACCAGATCGGAAGACAAACTGGCCGGATCTGCGGGATCGTTGTAGTAACGGGTAACCGCACCACGGTCTGGATCAATGCCAACCGCACCAGCCAAGGTTCCCGCCCAAATCATGCCTTTCCCATCTTCCGCAAGGCCAAACACGTTGTTATCACCCAAGTTACCCGGCTCATCGGGACCATCGCCATACAGCCGGAACTCTTTTGAGCCCGGATCAAGACGGTTGAGGCCATCTCCGTAGGTACCCACCCACAAACGGCCCTTGGAATCGCTGAGCAGCGCGCGGATCACATTGCCACTCAAGCTCCGGGGGTTGTTCATATGGTTTTTGTAGTGCGTAAACCGTTCTTTTGCGGGATCGTAGCGAAACCCGCCATCGGTATTGGTGCCAATCCACAAAAGTCCCGAGCGGTCCTCAAAAACCATGAACACATCACGGCCCACACTGCCGGGCTCTGAGGCATCGTAGCGGTAATGGACCATGGGCTCACCGGGCGAATCCATCCGCATCAGCGAATGGTTGCCGCCCAGCCACATGCGCCCCTGACGGTCTTCAATGATCGTGCGGATACCCTGTTCGCCAATACTGCCATTTTTCCCGTCAAATAAGTTGAATTTTCCCGAATCCGCTTCAAACTGGTACAGGCCCATATCGGTGCCAACCCACAATTGGCCATTTTCCGCCTCATGAATCGCTTCCACCATTTGCCCGTCAAAACCAGGTGTTTTTTCATGAAACCAATGCCAGTTTCCACTTTCTGGCTCAAATTTGTGCAAGCCATTAAAGGTGCCAAACCACATATGTCCTTGTGAATCTTCTAAAATCGACATCACCCTTTGATCCGCTTCGCCGCCACTGGGGTGAGATGGCAAAATGATTTTGCGAAAACTGCCCGCATCCGGATCGTAACGGTGGAGTACACTGTCGTAGGTGCCAATCCACAGCCTGCCGTGGCGATCCTCAGCCAAACTGAAAATAATTTCTCCGCCCAACCTGCTGCCATCGCGCCCTTCCCGAATTTGCCAGAAGGTTTGGCTAGTGTGGTCAAAGCGGTTGAGGCCATTTTCGGAACCAATCCAAAAACGGCCTTGCGAATCAATGAGCAGGGCATTGATCGTATTGGAGGACAGAGAACCTGGCCCACCACCGCGGTTGTCGAAAACCTTAAATTCGTAACCATCAAAACGGTTTAGGCCTTCTTGGGTACCCAGCCACAAAAAACCGTATTCATCTTGGGCAGCACAAACGATCATGGATTGAGAGAGCCCCTCATCCATCCCCACCCGCTCAAAACGGTACATATTTTCCTGGGCAGCCAGCCAAAGGCCCAATCCGGACCAAAGAAAAACCAGCCAACAACCCCATATCCGCGAAAACTTGGCCACCATTGCCCCTTAGATCCCCGGCCTCAATAAAGAGCCGATATCATGGCACATCGGGAAAATTCCAGAAATATATCAAAAAAAATCACCCGCATTAATCACTAGAATTCAAACCGGTGAACCGGAACCACCTTAAAAACAAAGGGCTTGTCATGGAGACACGGCCGGTGTGCCGGAAAGTGCGTTGTGATTCTTTGGATGGTGCAAACCAAGCCGATGCCCAGGTTCACAGCCTCCAAGCAGAAGCTTGGTGAGAATTGCGGGTTCGCACTCATCATACACCAATGCACTCATTGCGGCCAAAAATCAGCGTTATTAGCCCCTGCCACATAAATAGGTAACTTTTGCAAAATTCACCACCACTCCCTGAGGTTAAGACGTGGTTTTTGCCTGCCACATATTGAGGCACTTTTTCAGCGCTTCAAACTCCAGGGGCTTTGCCAAAAGACCGTCCATTTGAGCTTCTTTGTAGCGCTTTTTATCCTGCTCCATTACATTGGCCGTAAGCGCAATAATCGGAATGCGCCCACCTGGATTTTGCCGTGCACGAATTTCTTTGGCCGCGGTGATGCCATCCATCACTGGCATCACCACATCCATAAGAATCAAATCGAGACAGAGTTGGGCTGCCATATCGACCGCCTCCGCACCATTATTGGCCAAGTGACATTGATGACCCAATTTGGTGAGCATGCGTTTGGTCACCATTTGATTGGTGCGGTTATCCTCCACCAAAAGCACCTGCAGCGGTGTCCCCTCATCGTTTAATGGCATTCGATTTTCCGCGGGCAGTTTTTGAGGCTCCGCGCCGGGCAGACTCACCGTAATCGTAAAGCAACTGCCCTTCCCCAAGGTACTGTCAAGCGTAATGCGGCCCTCCATTAGCTCCAGTAACTCGCGGCTGATCGACAAGCCAAGCCCCGTGCCCGCCAAACCCTTGCGCATGCTGTGGTCCAGCTGGGTAAACCGGGAAAATAGTTTTTCGTGATCTTGGGGTGAAATCCCGATGCCCGTGTCTGTGATGGTGAATTGCAGCGCCCAGCCACCGTTTTCCCCCGGACCGGCCAAAGCGGTGAACCGGATAGATCCACTTTGGGTAAATTTCACGGCATTGGCCAGAATATTGATCAACACCTGGCAGAGGCGGACCTCATCACCCAAGAGAACCACATCTTCCCGCGGGTGAAATGCTGCTTGAAACAATAATCCCTTTTTTTGAGCTTCCGGTTCAATGAGATGCACGCAGGTTTGAAAACACTTATCAAGCGAAAAAGGTTCGATATTGAGTGTCATTTGCCCTGCTTCTAACTTGGAGTAATCCAAAATATCATCGATTAAAGTCCGCAGGATTTGAGCTGCATCTTGCATGTGATCCACATATTCACGCTGTTCTTGGGATAGTTCCGATTGCATCAATAATTGCGCCATGCCCAAAACGCCGTTGAGTGGTGTGCGGATTTCATGACTCATATTGGCTAAAAAGCGGTTTTTGATTTGCGCCATTTCCCGTGCTTCATTCATGGCAGTTTCAAGTTTAAGCTCGGTATTTTTCAGAACATGCACGTCTTGCTGACTGCACAAGACAATTTGCCCGCCGGTCACCGGATCACGTGCCAGCTTGCACATCATGCTCTGCCAGCGGTAGCCAGATTTGGTTTTAAATTCGGCTTCCAGGGATTGGTGTTCGCCCGACTGCACCGTCTCCCAAATACCGTGGGCAAGCTTGACATCGCGAAACCGGCCGTTAAACGTATCGCAATCCTGAAAAAATTCACGGCTCGCCGCTGGGTTTTGCATCACCAACCTGCCATCCAGGGAAAAAATACATACCATTAACGACGTGTGATGCAACGCTTCCACACAGCGCAGCACACTGGGATCAATATCGGTTTTAGACAAGGGCCGGCCCTCGATGAGCAGGGCTAAACGCCCTTCTCCAATATAGACAGCACTGCAACTGCACACGACCACTCGCGGCTTTCCCAAAGGGTAGAACGTCCACTGTTCCACTATCGTTTCACCTTGTTCCAGTGCGCGGCGGTAATTGGCCAAGCGTTCCCGGGTCGCCGCTGAAGTATCGCTGAAATCACGAGCCAGCAAGCTCTCCAGTGAATCGGCATTCCACAGTGCCACCGCGTGCTGGTTGGCCCACCACATGGCCGAGTGGTCCAAGTCAAAAACCCAAACCGGATGAGGCAAGCACTCAAAAATTTTAAAATCGCCAAACTGATACACGTGGTCCAAAGGTCAATCCCTTCACTGAATCCTGCCACAAAAAGAGGACAAGCCTCTTCAAAAATATCGGCATCTGCCTGAAGAAGATAAATTTCGCCCAAAACAAAGCGGGGAAATGATGAGGGCCGCAGCCGCCCATAACAGCATCCTGAATTTGACCGCAAAAGACCAAAATCAGCCAAGATTTTTTTTTACCAAAGGCCCAACTCTACTGACAATAGGGTGTCAGCAGGGGTTTGCTAAACTGGTGGCGACCTTAAGGCAATAGGCGCAAGACCGCCCGCATCAACCCAGGCAGGCGGCACAAAAGCACCAAAAAAGGGAGGCACAAGTATGTCAAAACGCAGGGCAGACCGGTTGTTTCAGATTATTGTGGCATTGCGGCGTGGCCGCATTACCCGGGCGGCAGATCTGGCCGGCTCTCTCTCGGTCTCCAAACGCACTATTTACCGCGATATCCGCAATCTCATTCACTGCGGGGTTCCTATCGAAGGCGCGCCCGGCGTGGGTTACGCCATGCGCGCCGGCTATGATTTACCGCCACTTATGTTTAATCACGAAGAATTGGAAGCGCTTATCGTGGGGGTGAGAATGCTAAAAAGCTGGGCTGATGATACTTTAGCCCAAACTGCCGCGCAAGCACTGGGAAAAATCGAATTAGTGCTGCCCAAACATCTCAAAAAAGACTGGGGTCACAGCAGGCTCTTTGCACCCGGCAAGCGCCCCTATCCCCTGCATCACATTAAGCCATTGCGGTCTGCGGTGGCCAGCCGCAAAAAAGTCACCTTGGGCTACTGCCGCGAAGATGGCCAAACCTCACTGCGCACGGTACGGCCCCTGGGTCTCTTTTTTTGGGGCGCTGCCTGGACCTTGCTGGCGTGGTGTGAATCGCGCGGCGGTTATCGCAGTTTCCGGCTCGAGCGCATGGATCTGATCAAGGTTCTCAACGAGTCCTTTCAGCTGCCGCAACGCAACAGGCTACATTCCTTTTTCAACCAACAGGCAGCGGGTACCTGCGCATAATCAGCATTTAAGACCCATTCTCCGCGAAAAAGTATTCAAGGTACTGGGGGTTTGGTAAACCATTGCTGCATTACCTTACTCGCGGGTTTGTTTTGCGGTGTGAAACCAATCCCCATGCGCGCATTTTCCCGCTGTGGAATTTGCGGAAACCACTTCCAAAAATATACCCCCTCAAACCACGGCTGATGCCAGAAAACCTTGAAAAAGGCGCGATAGGCATTGGCCTGGGTCTGTAAACCACTTTCATTTGCCAACCGGTTGGGTTGCCGGGGCCACTCCCAAGGTTCCACGGCTGCATTGGCCATGCTCCGGTAACCCAATTCGGTAAAAATGACCGGTTTGTTGAATTGTGCATGCACCTTTTGAATGGCATCAAAATGCGGTTGCCACCCCTGAATCATTTGGCCAACAGGTGGGTTTTCCTTCTCATCCAGGGGAAAATAGGCTTGAACACCAATCCAGTCTAAATCATCCCAAAACTGGATCTCTTGAAATTCAAGGTACCAGTTGGCCGCGTAGGTGAGCTTTCCAGAAAATGCGGTTCTTATTTCACCAATCAGCTTGCGCCAATCGGCCTCCCTATTTACCGCGGTAAGGTGTAACTCGGTACCTACACAAAGTGCTTCTATGCGATGGTCTTCGGCTAAGCGGGCGTAGTGCAGAATAAAATCACGATAGTTTAAAAACCATTCTTGCCACTGGGCTTCACTGTTCATTTCAATATGGGTGCGCCACTTGCCCTTTTGCGGACGGGTTAACCAAATATGCGGTTTAAGTAGCGTTTTAATACCCAATGCTTTGGCACGGCGGGTGGTTTCAATAATGCCTTCATCGGTTTCGCCCCAAAACACACCACCTTGGGTTCGCGTTACCAATTTTGGCGTATCATGGCCTTTTTGCCAGCCAAACGGCGTTTGCACCATCCAATTGGCCCCGTTGGCCACCGCATAGGCAAACGCATTGTCTTGCAACTCGCGGCCTGCCACCCAACTGATACCGCGCTGTTTTTTCAAATGAACCATTTTGGCAGGGGTCACTTTCCCGCCAGCCGGGTTTTTGGCCGCATTGGCAGGCTCATTGCCTGGCGCGGGCGTGCACCCGGCACTCATCGCCAGACTCAGAAGGGTCAACGGGGTTATTACCAAAGCCAAAGCCAATCCCTTGCCTTTGCTTGAGTATTCTCTAATGACAGTCTGGCGCAGCATAATCGCGACCTTTTTTGGAGATTCGGGTTTCTGATTGAATGAACAGGCCAAATCCCAACCCGGATTCCACCATAATGCAAATATTAACTGGAATCGCATTATTTTTTGACACTTCCTCAAGATTGGCAGCACACACCACCAAAACGCCTCAACCCGCTGGGCATGCTGTTTGGAGTTTCAGGCAAAAGCCACAACCCAGCGCCCTGCCGGACGCACAAAAAAAGGCCCTCCCGGCGGGAGAGCCCTGAACCTGAATGGAGTTGAGGATATTGGAGGATTCGGGTTCATCTTGATTGCTTTAATGGCGGTTTTTGTTTGAACACCTGGATTCGCGGTTATGCAAATGAGCTTTGAGAGGCTGCCACCTGACCTGTCCCAAGAAAACCTGACAGGCCAGCTGGCTTATGGGGCTTGGATTAATTCAGCACCCGGCGGATGGTAACGCGGGCAACAGGACCGCGCCAGTCGTAGCTTGCAGAGTTGATGTCGGCAATATTGTGGATGCCGGGGTGGAAGTAAACATAGCCTTCAGCACCGTCGGTAGCGCGCACACCACCGTTGCCGCAAGGGGGACCAGGAATAAAATCACAGTCTTCGTTATTGGCTTCAGAACCCGCGTCATAAGCTTCGGCATCAAATACCAGCTTATGGCCGCTGCCACCTTTTTTAAAGGGGAACAACGCAACTTGAGCACCATTTACCGCAAAAAAAGCATCGTTGGTAGAAACCAGCATACCGGCGACAGAAACCAAATTGTAGGCATAGCTGGAACCCAAGCGCAGGGTTACCGTGGCACCGGGCATTAAAGGACCGTCAGCACCTACAGCTGCAAATACGTTGTCACTGGAATCGGCATAGGCAGCGATTTGGCTGTTGTCTCCATCTTCGGCCATGGTGTAGAGCGCGGTGGAAGAAGGCTCACCCAGGGTAAACAATTTAAAACCGCCATCGTGGCTCAAGGCAACCGGCGGAGAAATGATTTGGCTTTTGGTTAAATTGGTAATGGTAATTTCGTAATAACGAGGCGCGTCCTGAGCCATCGCCATTGCAGAAAGTACAGTCAATAAAATCGTCAACTTTTTCATGAAAACCTCTTCGTAGGGAATCTTTAACTAATGAGTTACGTAGCCAATGGCACGCTCCTTGGAACACCCATTACAAGCCACCTCTTCCAGAGTTTCGAATTACCAATTGGTAACCTAGCCCGCAAAACCAGCACGGGCATGCCCAAAACCAAGAAATCCACCAGCCACTTTGCGCAGCCAACTTCACGCAAAAACGCAAAGCATTAACTTCAATATACTTACCAAACTTTCAGCCAGCCTTCTTGTCAGTAACAGGGTTTTCCATCGCCCTCCCCTTCTGGTAAGTTACCAAATGGTCATTTAAGGAATAGAATGCTGCCATGTTACTTCTAAGTTCTGTTTCAACAGGCCGGGCAGATCCGTAGTTCAAAAGACGGCCATGGAGGTGAGTTATCCAAAAAAACCGCATTCTATTAGTTGAAGACGATCCAGAACTCGCCGAATTGGTAATCGATGGGTTATCCAAAGAGGGCTTTGAGGTGATCCACGCTGCAGATGGACCTTCCGGTCTCGAAAAAGCCAGCAATGAACCCTTTGCCGCTTGCATTGCCGATATTATGTTGCCTGGCATGGACGGAATTACCATGATCGCCACCTTGCGTCAGCGAAAAATCCGCTTGCCCATCCTCATTCTCAGTGCCCGCCAAACGGTAGATGACCGGGTGGAAGGCCTGCAAGCCGGCAGCGATGATTACCTGGTAAAGCCCTTTTCATTTACCGAACTTTTGGCCAGGATCAATGCGTTGATCCGCAGAGCCCAGGGTCAGGAAGAGGTTGCCGTTTTTACGGCCGGCAATTTGCGGCTCGATTTTATTAACCGCAAAGTCACGCGCGGCGGCGAAATCATCGATCTGCAAAATCGCGAATTCGAGTTATTGGCTTACCTTATGCGCAACCAAGGCCGGGTTGTCTCGCGTACCACTATTATTGAGAATGTATGGAATTTTAATTTTGACCCACAAACAAATATCGTGGAAGCGCGCATGTCCAAACTGCGGGAAAAGGTCGACAAACCCTACCGCCAAAAATTGATTCACACCATACGCGGCGCGGGCTATATGCTGCGTGCCGATAATGGCGCAAAAGGCAGTTAAACGCCCCCGGGAGAACGAGCGGTGTTCCAAACCCTTACCATGCGGATCGTGTGCGGAAGCATCGCGGCCTTTTTAACCGGCGCCTTGGTTGCCTTTGCAAGTGTCAACCGCCTGCTGGAAGCGCATTTTGCTAAAATCGCAGATCAACGGCTCAAAAGCGACATTCTCAATATTTCCACCATGTTGGATGATATTAGTGAGCCGATTGATTGGGAAGTGGCCCAGGCTCACATTCAACGCCATGCCATGGGTCAGGGCGTGGGGGAACATTTCTACCGCATCTGGGGCCCGCAATCTCAGGTACTGGCAAGCTCCGACATGTCTGCCTGGCCGGCCATTGCTGCTGCAAAAACAGCCACTAAAGCACAGCCCGGCAATCTTTTTCACTGGGAAACGAGCAGCACCGAAAGACACCCCGAGGGCATCCGCATTATCAATTTCGCCCACCCCAGCGGCCGAATCCTGCAAGTTGGCCACGGTTTAGGCGCCAACCGCCAGGTACTGGCAAAAGCACGCCGTCTGTTTGGAGGCGGTATGCTGTTGGCGGTGCTGGTAGGGGCAACCTTGGGCTGGTTGGCCACGCGCAAAGCTCTTACCGGCATTCATGCCATCAGCGGCTTGGCCCGCAATATTACTGACAAAAAAACCCTCAAGCAAAGAGCCGTTCAGCCGAAAGCTCCACGCGAAGTCAATCATCTCGCACGCGCTTTCAATGCCATGTTGGACAAGATTGAAGCGTTGCTCGCCAACCAGCGCAACATGATTGATAATATTGCCCACGATATTCGTTCTCCGGTTGCGCGCATGCGCGCCGCGGCCGAACAAGCGCTCACCACCGAAGGGGGCGGGGTATTAGAAGGCCGAATTATTGGCCAGTGCGACCACATTCTCAATCTGGTGAACACACTCTTGGAAATATCGGCCACCGAGGCGGGTATTCAGCGCTGGAAACCGGTAGATCTTTCGCTTCAATCGCTGATCGAGGATGCCTCCGAACTGTTCGCACCTTTGCTGGAAGAAAAAGAGCTGGCCTTAGCCTTGCATTTTGATTGCCCGGGTCATCTCCAGGCAGATCCCCGGGTGCTACAACGCGTCATTGCCAATTTGCTGGATAACGCGGTGAAATTCAGCAAACCGGGCGGATCGGTTACGGTTAACTTGAAAAAGCAGCAAGACCGCCTGGAAATAACCGTGGCAGACAAGGGCATGGGAATTGCCCAAGAGGAATGTGAAGCTATTTTCCGCCGCTTTTACCGCAGCGACCACAGCCGCACCACCACGGGCACCGGCCTGGGTCTGAGCTTTTGCCGTGCCGCCATCAAAGCCATGGGAGGCACGATTGTCTGCCGCAGTCAACTCGGCCAGGGCAGTCAATTCATCGTCAATCTGCCTGCTCAGAAAAAGCCCCTCCCCGTATAAAAATCCTACTGGGTTTTCAGGGTTCTGAAAAAACTGGAACCAGCCCAGTTTTTTCTGGCAGCTCGCGCTAACGCGGCGTGGGCCTCCTCGAATTCTGAAGATCCTCATGCCGCTCGTCCTCGTTTTTCCGCCTTTTTCTTTGGGCCATCAATGGGGTTTAAGGCCACCGTCTCTTGCTGTGCCCATCTCCGCGTTTGGCCAGACCAGCGGCGGGGATTCTGGGCTCTCGCCTGTTCATAGACGGTCTGCCGTTTTGCGAAGATCTAGCCACCTTGACCGCGATGGCATTGCTCTGGAGTGATGAAACCAATGCCGCGATGCTGATGGCCGCCCATCTTCACCAGTCCCTCCTGGTTTTCTGCAACGTTGGTAAGTTCTTACATCAATGCCTGCTTCCCCGCAAGCTGGTTTAAAGCGGGCCCCGCAACCCCGTGCCTCATCGATCAGCATCATCATTTTTTGGCGATCCGGCCTGCTGGTCAATCTTCCCCAAACGAAAACGGGTTCACCGGAGAATCTACAGCACCCATTTGGAAGCATGGGCTGATGTTTTCGAAAATATCGAGCACTTTCAAAACCCACGAAGGCGCCGTCAGCTATGTAGTGCTAAATTTGCCTAAATGAAACCGTCCACGGAACCGGGTAAATCCCGTAAGGCCACGCCGTTGATTTCTACTTTAATTACAAATCAACTTTTGTCCAACCCCATCCTGACAAATAGGGGTCACAGGTACGCCAAAAGGGATTCGCTATGTACCGAATGTTATTGATATTGGGAATATTGGTATCATCTTCATGCAATTTTCGATCGGCAGATCACCAGCGGGAAAGCAAATGGTGGGATGTGTTGCCACGGCCGGAGTGGCAATCTTACCGGCGCGTCCTCCCAGAGCAGAAATGGTTCGAAGTCTATGACATTGGAAACGATATCTTCGCCATCTACGAACCCGGCACCTGGGATGAAGTCATTTCCTTTCTGGTGCTGGACCAGGATCGTGCCTTGCTTTGGGATACCGGTATGGGCATTGCCAATATCAAAGAAGCCGTGAGTGCACTGACCGCCCTGCCCGTGCTGGTGCTCAATTCTCACAGTCATTACGACCATACGGGTGGCAATCATTTGTTTGATCAGATTTACGGCCGTGACACAAAATTTACGCGCAAAAACGCCAAGGGCGGTGTTGATGAGTGGATGAGGCAAAGCATCGCCCCAGGAGAGACGTCGCTGCCGCTCCCCGAGGGATTCGAGGCAGATACCTATCAAACGATTGGCTGGGAGATTGATGTCATTATCAGAGATGGCCACACCATCGACTTGGGGAATCGCATCCTTGAAGTGTTGGAAACGCCAGGGCACACCCCTGACACCATTTGTTTGCTGGACCGTGAAAACCGATTGATTTTTACCGGTGATACCTTTTACCTTTCATCCCTGTATACCCAGTTTGAGGAATCTGACTTTGAGGCCTACCGGAAAACGGCAACCAAACTGGCCAACTTGTCAGACCAGGCCGATTATTTGCTGACAGGGCATAACGTGCCTGTCGCTGACGCCGCCTACCTTACCGCCATGCGGGATGCCTTCGAAGCAATTGCAAGAGGCGAAGGTGATCCCACCAAAACGGATGATGGCCTGATCTACCCCTTTTCGGGGTTTTCGATTATTGTTGAACCCGGTTTTAACTATAAAAACTTGAAACCTTGAATTTCGAAGAGGAAAGCTAAGCAATAGATATTTTGTCCAATTTCGGCGTCAACTCGCGAATTGACGATGGCAGTGGACAAGATTACGCCTCCCCGCCAGCCCTTGATTTCATCCCACGATGCTCTTTAATTCCTGAACGTGTTTATCAAACGCTTTGCGGCCTAGTGCCGATAAAGATAACCATGTGCGTTGGCGTCCCTTTACCGCGCGTTTGTTCAAAACCACATAATTGGCTTCCTCAAGCAATTTGATGTGTTTGGAAAGCACAGAATCGCTAACCCTCAAATAGTCACGGACCGCCATGAACTCCATCTCGGCCGTAGCCGCTAATAAAGCACATATATGCAAACGGTTAGG
This sequence comes from Epimenia babai, assembly GCA_011762755.2. Classification (NCBI taxonomy): domain Eukaryota; kingdom Metazoa; phylum Mollusca; class Solenogastres; order Cavibelonia; family Epimeniidae; genus Epimenia; species Epimenia babai. Next base: position 13,557 of record WURV02190965.1, on the reverse strand, counting down.
CGCATGGATCAGCGTGTTGAAATTTGAGGTAGGCATTAGGAGCGTCCTTTATTTATCAATATATGGGTTGGAAAATAGTGCCACCTCAACGAGTAAAGCCCACAAATAATCGCGGCCCCTGCTATTGGAGCCCAGCTTAGGCCACTCCTAAAAAGCGCCCTGGTACCCAGTATCAAGATGAGGAACGTTAAACATTGAAGCAGGTTTCCCAAGGAAGCAGAGGGCGAAAATCTTGGAATCACGCCCCTAATGTACAACTGGCGCAACCAAAAAAAGAGTGTCGCAACAAAAGCGATAAACGAAATCATGGAGATTAAAAACCATTCGTTTTCGTGCCCGCTCCACGCCATTGTAACCGTACAAAACCCCAAGAGCAGAGAGCTTAGAATGTTCAGCCACAATGGCGGCCGCGAGGACAATTGTGTGTCTCTCTTTATTTTTTCCAGAGATCCCAGTGTTGTATGCGCCTCATCCAGAGAAATCTGGTGTTCGCTGTTCTTCATAAACCACCCCTTAACTTTCCACTATGGAAAGTTTACGCATCACTTTCCAATACGTCAAGCTTTAACTTTCCATTATGGAAAGCTACCGGCAACCGTTGCTGAGGGCCACTTTCTGATTGCATTTTTAATCATATGGCTAGCCATTTTGGGAGAGGCTGCAGGCATCATTTAGCCACAAAGTTGCCACGGCAGCAGACGGCTTGCGATTCCGGGAAGTCCCAGACTAGGGAAAGTGGGCCAATACTTTCACATCAAATTTTTTCAGCTCTCCGGCTAATGCAGCAGATACATAACCCACATAGCCGCGGTTGCGCTCGGTATAAATCAGCATGTAGGCCTGATTGTGAACTTCCAATGGCGGCTTTTCACCGCCTAATATCTTTTGCTCCAGCCAATAATTGGCCACATCAAAGCGTTTGTCCAATATCCATTTCTCAAATTGCTGCCGCAACGGGTCCTTATGAGAAAGATGTAGCGGTGTCAATTGTGCTTTTCCCACTTGCACCCTTTTTTTTAGGTATAGCTGGCGCAATTGCACTTTGTTGAGCTTGGCAATGGCCGTGGAGGAACTGGTAATCACCAGAAGCCCCTGATGTTCAGCGGGCCCATTGACAATGATCCAGAACAGGCCTATTAAAAAGCCATGCATGTAAAATACCTAAAACCAGTATCCCATCCAAAAAGACCACTCACGAGAATCCCTTATCAAAGAACCTTCACGGCTGTGATCAGCCACTTCCAGGCGGGTGCGCAACCGATTGCTCAGGCGATACCCCAGCGTGAGCGTATTTGCCTGATGGGGTGTCACGGTGCCGGTCTCCAAGCTATCAGCATCATCATAGCGGAAGTTGAGGTAGGTGCGTTTGTTCAACTGCCACTTCAGTTTAGCGTAATAACCCTCAAGATGGGATAAGTTCTCTCGTTTCAAGTAAAGGTATTCAGCCCGCATGCTGAGAAAATGGGGAATAAGCTGGATATCGGTATAGGCCAGAAAAACGTCGCGATCGCCTGCAAAACGGTCATACCCCTTGCCCTCGTTGCCGAAATGGTAGGCGAAGGCGCCAAGTTTCACTTTTTCATACAAGCGGACATTGAGGTCACTGCCATAACCAAGCTCGTTTTTTTGTGGCACAGGACCATATTGGTTTTCACCGCCATAGGCCAAAAAGGCGGAATAATTCCACTCAGCGGCTCCGCGAAATACGCGGCCTAAAACCTCAGCACCTTCTGATTGCAGCGGAAAAAGGCGCATTTCTTCGATGACCGGTTTGCGGGTGGTATCCACGGTAAACGACCAATGCATTTGCTGCCACAGGCCGGCAGGGGTGTTGAACTTTCCCATTCTCAGCTTAAAGGGATTGCTGTGACGGTATTCTAAATAAGCGCGCTCAATGCCGGTTTCCACCTTTTCCAAAAACACAGGTTGATCGGGTGCTTCGCGGCGGCGCACCTCAATCATCGCCCGCCAGCGGGAACCCAAATCGCCATCAATAAAGAAATAGGCATGCGGCACACCGGTAAAATCTTCACCGTGCTGGCGGTCTAGCCACATCAAATCCAACCAGCCGCCCAGGCGGATTTCCCGTCCGAGCAAACTTAAGGAAGGCAGCGTATCTTGATGAGGTGCCGGCTCCACGCTCTGGCCAAATGCCGGGAGGCAAGAAACACATAAAAGCCAGCAGAAAATCCTGCTCATTAACCTACTCCAGCGCCTATGTTAACAGGCGGGAGACAAGCTGACGACATTCTTATCAAATCGTAACCTTGCAACCTTTTCATCATCCCGGCAATGGCAGCCACATGCGGCAGTAGTTACCTCACCGCCCCGCGGGCTCCGCTGGCCAAAAAGCCGGTGCTGCCCTAACCATGGCGAAGAAGCAAGAGGGCCGATCTAAAGCCAAGTATTCCCGCCATTTCCCCGTCATGCAAAACGGTATCGCCGGCATCCTGTGCACCCCACTCAAAGCCGTGCCCTCAACCAGCGGCCTCCGCGAAAAAACGTCTTACAATCTAAAACCACAAACCAGTGGTGTGAAAAGCAATTGTTCTTATTACACACTGGCAGCCAAATAGCTCAGCACCTGTAAAAACGCATGAAGCCGGATTTAAATCGCGATTTTTGATTGCACCCCATCATGGTTCCGGTTAAGATGCCTTCATCCCTTCTACAGCTTTACCGTGGAAATATGGCGTTGGCTCATACTGCGTTTTCCTGTCTGGCAGGTCTGAGAACAAGCAAAAGAATGGCCCGATCCGAGCTATTTTGCTTGGGTAAACAGCCTCTCAATTTCCGCTGTTCAGCCCCCCGATTATCCCCGCTGTTAAATCAAACCTGGCTTGAATTATGATTTTGCAAGGGTTTCATCCATGACACGGGTTTCTTTGATCGCCGCCTTAAATGAAGGTCACCGGGTACCCAAGTTGGCCGGCTGGGTAGCCGTGCGAAAAGATTTGCAAAGTCAAATCCAACCACACCACTTGGAAAAGACGGCCCATCAAAAAACCATTTTCACCTTGCGGTCCCAAAAAGCGGGCGGCCAGGCACGCCATTCCCTCGCCAGCCGTCATGACCAGCTGAAACATGCGGCAAATGATTGGGATTTGGTGGAATTGGAGGCTTTTAGCGATCTCACCGCGGAAGTATTGCGGGCAGTTCCGCCGCAAAAACGATTATTAGCGTGGTACGGAGCGCAACCTGAACAGGAAGCCATCACTGCCGTATTCAAGAAATTAAAGGCCATTCCAGCATTTGGCTACAAACTTGCCGTTCGTGCCCGCGACCTCAACGGCGGCTTGGTACCTTTAAAGTTTTTAGCGGCCCAGGGCCGCAAAGATCTCCTGGCCTTCGCCGAAGGCGGTGCGGGATTTTGGTCACGCCTGCTCGCGCCATTTTTCGGTTTGCCCTGGGTTTATGGCACCACGGGGCCAAGTAGCCGGTCAGACATAGAGAATGGTGAACTCTCTCTGGACCAGCTCGCCCGTGATTATGGGCTGCCTCAGCTACAAAGGCCGCGGGCACTATATGGCATTGCCGGTACTGGCGTCATGCACTCAGGATCACCGCGCAAGCACAATGCCGCCTATCGCGCCCAGAATATGGCCGCGCTTTTTTTGCCCTTTCCTACAGATGATTTCGAAGATGTTTGGCAAACCCTGGTTGCCAATTCGCAAACGGATTTGTGGGGTATGCCATTGGGCGGCCTGACCGTGGTAGCCCCGCTTAAATCTGATGTTCTGGCGTGGGCCGATTGCACAAGTGCCATTTCCCAAAAAGCGGCCGCGGCCAATGTCTTTTATTTCCAAAAAAACCGTTGGCATGCAGACTCCACCGACCCGGCAGGCGTACTGGGCGCGCTGGATTCCCGCAAGGTTGAGCCAAAAGGTTGCCAGGCAGCCGTCGTCGGCTGCGGCGGGACGGGCAGAACCGTGTGCCTGGCCCTGCAGGCTGCGGGTGCCAAAGTCACCTTGATAAACCGCAGCGAGGCCAGAGGCCGCGAAATAGCGCAGGCTCTGGGCTGTCATTTTCAGCCCTTGTCACAATTTGACCCGGGTTCGTTTCCCATTGTGGTGGATGCCACGCCAAGCGGCAAAAGCGGCAAACTCCCCTTTCCCGTCACCAAGCTCAATCCACACACAACCCTGGTGACCTTTGCTTATGGACCTTCGGCAAAATCGGACAAAAAGCGTCCGGAACACGCCAATGGTCTTGAAGTCTTGCAGTACCAGGTTCAACACCAATTTGAAAAAATGACCGGCCGCCCATGGCCAGGTCATCAGCCCACGAGCCAAAGCCAGGCCCATCTTTGATGGGATCCCGGAAACCACATAACAACCGAGGAAGCAGCATGACCATGGACATCTATATGAAGGCCGACAACCAGCCCGCGGCCACCTTCAAAATGGATTTCTCTCCCATGATTGGCACTTGGTACAACACCAAGCGGGATACGCGCTATTTCTGTAAAGTGATTCTCAGCCAGGAGGCCAGTCAGCTATACATCAATCCCTTTGGCAGTAGCGATAAGGCTCCAATTGAGTGGGGAAAATCTGCCGTGATCCCTTTTGCCAGTGGTAAAAGCCTGAAAAGTGGTGGCTTCAAAGCGAGCTATGACATGGCATCCATGGAAACGTTTCTAGCCGCCAATCTCAAACTGGGCATTTTGGTGATTCAATCCTATACCTTCTATAAAGATCAAAGTGGCCGCCCCAACCACTATTCACGGGAGTTTTTCCACCGCGCCCAAACGGGGCAATCCCACCAGCGGGAGGCCGTGTCATGACCCGCGAAACCGCCACGACACCCAACCGTCAGCTTGGAAATCAAGTGGATTTAAGCGCGCTAGAAGGCCACTGGTCCAATGCTCACACAGAATCAGAGTGGATCCGGTCTTTTCAAATTTGGCAACAAGACGGGCAGTTCCACTTGAGGATTCAGGGCATCAACCCGCCGCAAAACTGGGGTGAACGGGTGATCACCACCTTTGGCGACAACATTGGCGAGTTGGCCTTCAGCGCACAGTATGATCTGGGTGGGACGGAAGCACTGCTAGCCGCCAATACCAACAAAGGCTTGATTGTGATCGCCGCTTTTTTGAAGTTCAAAGATGGCCGCGATTGCAAAAACTATCTCTGCCGCGAGTTTTTCTATCGTCTGGATAAGGAGTGAACCCATGACCATTGCCACCAAAACAACGCCGGTACCGTCCAAGCAAACGCTTATTGACCGCACTGCCAGATTGGCCCGGGAACGGTTTGCACCCCGTGCATCTCACTACGATCAAACGGCAACCTTTCCCAGCGAAAATTTTCAATGTCTGGCCAACGAAGGCTTGCTCGGCGCATGCGTGCCGCAAGAATTTGGCGGTCTGGGCCTGGGTCCGCTTTGCGGTGATGCCCACACGTTGTGGATGATGACCATGTCGCTAGCAAAGGCCGATATGGCACTGGCCCGTTGTTGGGAAGGTCATCAAAATTCCCTGGTCATTCTCAATGGCATGGCCAGCCGCCAACAACAGGAACGCTGGTTTGAAGGCATTGTTAACCGCGGCGATATTTGGGTTGCCTGGAGCGGAGAACCCCAGGCACGGGCCCCCGGCGAAAAGCGGCGTTTTGGAACCCGGGTGCGGCGCGTGGACGGCGGCTATATCGTGGATGGCTGCAAAGTATTCTGCTCCAGTTCAACGGGCGCCACTTGGGCGATTTTGCTGGTCAACACCAGTGGTCCCGGTGGCGCACGGCATGCTCAGGGTGCCGAATCCGATCTGCTTCTATTGGCCTGTCCGCTTAAAAACAACAGCGTTAGCTTTGATGATTCCTGGTGGGATCCCATCGGCATGCGCGGTTCGGTGAGCCATATGGTTCATTTCAACAACACCTTTATCCCCGAAGAAAACCTCATTGGTTACCCCGGCCAGTACCTTTTGGAAGACTGGCAAACCCGGTTTATCTGCCACTACGCGGCCAACTTTCTCGGCGCCGCGGAAGCTGCCCACGATTTTGCCCACCACTTTCTCACCACCCAAAACAAAACGGGAGATCCTTTTGTTCAGCAACACATGGGTCAAATGGCCACCAATGTGCAAACGGGGCATTTGTGGCTGCGCCATGTCTCCCAATTATGGAATGAAGATCAGGCCGCGGCCAAATTGGCCAGCAGCCAGGCCCGCCATATCATGGAACACTTGGCCGAAGACACGGTTAAAAGGGCCATTCGTGCCTGTGGCGCCCGCAGCCTCAATCGCCCATCTCAACTAGAGCGAATTTACCGCGATCTGTCGTTTTATGTGCGCCACGACAATGATGACCACAATTTGGCAACGATTGGAAAAGCAGTGCTGGGCCTCAACCATGATGCCAGTTTCTACAAACCCTGACAAACGAACCGTCCTTCGCCTGACCCAACCCTTGTTGGCTGCAGAGGCAGGCTGTGACATCTCCCATAGGTTGTAGGTTGATATGATTCCGGCAAAAAATGTTTTCAATACACCGTTTCGACTCCATGAGTCGGTATGTGTGGTGGCTCCGGGTATCAATGGCCGTAAATTTTATGGCCAAATACCACATCACTTTCAGGTAATTGTGGTTTCCAAAGCGGTTCTCATTGACCTGCCTCGCATGGATATTTGGATGATGACTCACGCAACCCAACCCTGGTTTGCTGAGGCCAACCAGCGGTTTGGGGGAATTCGGGTTTTTGGTGAGGTTGCCGCACGTGAAGCCGCCTCCCACCTCGCGGGTAAAGACCCGGTTTACTATTTCCCCGAACCGCCGGCTATGCTGGATCCCGGTCAGCCACCCCAAATTGATGGTTGCATCAAATTTGGTGCCACCATTTCAGGATGTGCTGTACAACTGGCCTATCACTTTGGCGCCAAAGAAATCCTGCTATGCGGTATTGATATGTCTGGTCATGTCTATTTCGACAACTCGGTCAGTATTATGGACTGCCACGGCCAACAATGGGATGCCGTAAGCCGTTTCAATCCGCTTATTCACTTTCTGGGGCAAGAAAAAGGCATCTCCATTCAATCTCTAAGCCCCACCGCCTTGGATGTCCCGGCTTGGAATTCTGATCAAGTCTCAGCCGTAAAAAAGGAGGTACCGTGCCAAACCAGTTAATGGACCGCATTGATTTTGCGCCCAACTGTATATGGAAGTACCGTGTGCCAGGCCATGAAGAGCTCAACCCAAAACTGCTCCGGTTCATTGCCGGTGAGCGCCACCAAAACCCTCAGACCCGCGCATGTGCGGGCAGACAGATGTGGCAATCACAGCGCAAGGTTGACAAAGAACCCGAGGTGTCGGCGCTATTTGAAGCCATCTTTCCGGCGGTTCACGAAATCGCCCATTTCCTGCGCTGGAATATTGGCGATAAAAAGCCTCACTTGCAAGTATGTTGGGCTAATATGCACCCCACGGGTTCTTATCACACCCGCCATATCCACCCGGCTACGGTGCAATTGAGCGGTGTTTATTATGTAGATACATCGCCCGGTTGCGGCGACATCATTTTCCACGACTTGGCTAGATTCCTCGGATTGTGGGGTGCCGCACCGCCACTTATTGAGGAAACCAGACACAATCAATCTCAGTTAACCATCACGCCTGAGCCCGGTTTGTGTTTGCTTTTTCCCGCATATATTATGCATGAGGTCGCTGCCAACGAGAGCCGCAAAGACCGGGTTGGTATCGCCTTTAACATCAATTTTGAGTGAGACTTCCACCCGGCCCATTTCCGTCCCACCACATTCAAGCTGCGCCATGCAGCCCTAAAAAAAAGGAATCACGGCCAATAATCGCTGCATTTTCTGGGCACCAGCAGGGGTATGCAGCCAAATGAGCACCGCCGTATTCAGGAGCACGGTCAACACAAAAATCACTCGAAACCGCCGCTTTTGGGATTTGTGACGCAAGATTTGTTGGGCCATGGCCGCGCCCGGCCAGCCTCCCAGAAGGGCGAGCAGGTGCAAAACCCGCTCCCCAATCCGCCATTGGCCCTTTTTTGCCCGTTGTTTGTCGGCGAAATAAGTCATAAAAGCCGCGGCGCTGAAAAATCCATACACATACAAACCTGCCACGTGCATTTTTCGCCCCAGAACTGAAATGACAAGTCCGGCGAAAAAAGCCATAACAAGCCCTATCCAAAACCGCTTCAAAGGCACCCACTTGCATGGCGTAAGCTGCTATTTGGCACGTTACCGTTTCTCCTTTTGCTCTTGGCGGCAGTACGTTTAACCGGCGTTCTACGGTAAAAAGATTTCACCACGCATGGTAGTCACCGCCGAGCCCCCTACCTTAACCGCTTCAATATCTTGCGGGGTACCCACCAGCGCTACTTCGGCGAGACCGGGACGTCCCATGAAATGGCCTTGAGCCGCCACAAATTCGGGTTGATTGATGCAATGATACCGCCATAGAAACGCGGCCATGCCTCCAGTGGCTGAACCGGTAAACGGATCTTCCATCAAATCGGGAGGCGTGCCAAAATGACGGGCAAATGTGGTGGCGCCTGGGACAACCTTGGCCAGGCAAAAGAGGTGCGGGCTAAAAAAGTCAGACGCTGCCCGGTACTGCTGGTAGGCCTCAATATTTAGGGTGGCCCGGCGTAAAGCCTCTATATTTTTTACCGCTACCATTAATTGGGGGGTGCCGGTACTCACCGTTTGCACCGGGCAATTGGGCAACAGATCACTCGCCGATAGGCCAAATAAGTTGGCAACCCGTTCGGGGTCGTGAACGCTGAGAAACTGGGGCCGTTTTTGCGTCATCCAAATAAATAGCCGCTCTTCATCACCAGCAATGATCTCAACCTTTACCCTTCCCGCCTTAAGGTGGAACCACACACTATTATGGCCCTGGCGCAGGCTGATCCGGCCAGACTCCGCCAAGATATAGGCCGTGGCAATAGTGGGGTGCCCGGCAAGCGGAATTTCTTCCGCGGGCGTGAAATAGCGCACCCATATGTGGTTGTGGTCGATCTTGGTCACAAACGCGGTTTCGGCCAAATTGAATTCGCGGGCAATGGCCACAAATGAAGGATCCGGCAAAACACCTGTATCTAAAACAACCGCGCAAGCATTACCGGTTAAAGGGGCTTTTGTAAAAGCATCCACCTGGTAAAACGAAAAACGCTTCATCTAACTTTTGCTCCCTGGAGTAAATCTCTCGAGACTGCCGCATCAATAACAAGGTCCGTCCCGATTTAAACATTCCCAAACAGGCCAATGCTATAAGAAAAAAACCGATTTATACTGGATTCAGAAGTGGGGTTTTGGTTATGGAAAAGGTTTTTGATCAGCAATCTGCCCATCAGGTTGATCCCGGATATCCCTACCAACCTTTTTTTTGCGAAGAAAACATTTGGCAGCTTTGCCAACATCCTCAGGTAAAACCTCTGGAAGCATGGGCCGTTTTTATGTTTAAGCCCGGCGGCGATGTGCAGTTGTGGTGTTCCCGCAGCGGTCAAGCTCCCAACCAACCGGTATTTTGGGATTACCATGTGGTGTTACTCACCTATTACCGCGAGTGGCAAATTTGGGATCCAGACTCTACCTTGGGCATCCCTACACCCGCCAAGCGCTATTTGCGCCGTAGCTTCCCTCCCTACCTGCCCCCCCAATCTGCGCCCCGGTTCAGGCTCATTCCCAGCGAGGAATACGTGGCCAATTTTGCCTCTGACCGATCCCACATGCGTAACGCCGAAGGTGGCTGGCTTGCGCCTCCCCCTTCATGGCCCATCATCGGCGCGGGCAGACCCTCCAACTTAAAGCAGTACCTCAATGGGGATATCGCGGATCTGGGCCTGTGCCTGGGCTTCAAGGCCTTAAAAGCATGGCTCACCCAGCCACCCACCGGCTAAGGGTCCATCCGCTGCAAACCGCCACTCGCCACCAATCTGAATAATCACTCATTTTTTTACAATTACGAAAATTTCAAGCCAAAGAAACTGCATTAAAAACCTTAAAAACCGTATCTTTGCCTCAAAATCACACTATATAACACCAGATTTACAAGCAGTTTGTGCAAAAAGCGCATAAATGTTAAAAAAACCATGTACAGCTTAGGTAAAGATCATGTAAAATGCGCCCACTTATTCACGAGGCGTGTTCTGGGTCGCCCAATATTACTGCTTATGCTTTTTCGAAAAGAGCCGGGGTGACCGCTGATTTTTTAATTTTCTCAATGGAATTCCAGCATGAACGCCCTACCCCACAACCTAATTTTTAAAGTTACCTTCGGAGGAAAAATAGATGCGAACGAGTATGTCCCTTTTATTATTTACGGCGCTCGCTGCCTGGTCTCTAGGTCAAGATGTAGACCGTGAAAGCGCCCGTAACAGCATGGCCAAATCGCCAAAAGCGCAAAAAGCGCAGGCCTTGGGTCTCAGTTCGGCGGAAACCCGCCAGTTTTTGCACAATGTGAGTGATGCCCTTGTATTTGACGAATTTAATGGCATGCATCAAAATTTAAAAACCACCTCGCCCGCCAACCAAATTGGCGAAGGCTTTAGCTTAGATTTTGCCACCAGCCACGATTTCCCCACCAATCAGAAAAAAGCTTTTGACCACTACACCTGGGCAACCCCAATCACCTCTATTGGTGCTTTGGGCATGCGCATGAAGCTGGACCTCCACGGCTTGGAAAAAGACGACCGGGTGTACTTGGTAGACGGCAAATCCCTGCACGGATTTGGCCCTTACACGGTTGAAGACGGTGTTTTCTGGGGACCTTCCATTGCAGGCGACACCACCATCTTCATGTTGGTTTCCCAAAATGCCACTTACGGCGAAGGTTTGGTCACCGAAGCGTCTCACCAATTTAAAGCTTTAAAAGCCGCTAAAATTTGTGAAGATGACCTCAATTGCGAAAGCAGCGCCTGGAAAGATGTGGCTGAAGCAGTCGGCCAGTATTCGTTTGTGCGTGGATCTTCCACATTTGTGTGCTCGGGAACCTTGTTAAACCCGCAAGACGGTTCATTTACCCCCTACTTTCTTACCGCCAATCACTGCGTGGGCAACCAAACCATTGCCTCCACCGTGCACATTTGGTGGGATTACCGCTCCACTTCCTGCAACAGCGGCGTGGGTGTAACCAAAAGTTCCTTGCCGCAAACCATTGGCTCAACTTTATTGAAAACCAACAGCAATTTGGACGCGACCTTGCTGCAACTGCCCAACTCAGGTGGCAGCCGCAATTTCGCCGGTTGGAACGCCACCGCCGTACCGGCAGATGGCAGTAATGTCACGGGCATTCACCACCCCGCGGGCGACTACATGCGCGTTTCCAAAGGCACGGTTGGCGGCACGGGCCAAACCGCGTGCAACGGTTCTTACATCAACGAAATCAGGGTCAATTGGATCGACAGTCTCACCGAAGGCGGTTCTTCCGGTTCTGCCATTTTCAACGACAGCTTTGAAGTTGTTGGCGACGAATCCGGTTGCGGCCCCGAGAACTGTAACGGCACTTCCGCCCCCGGAAACTACGACTGGTACGGCAGTTTCTTCCATTTCTATCCCGAAATTTCCCAATACCTGGCCGGTGGTTCCACGGGTGGTGGCAACGAATTGGCCAACGGTGTGGGCAAATCATTCAACTTGGCCAATGGCGCAACCACCGCCTTCACCGTAGCAGTACCGGCCAACGCCACCAACCTCACGGTCAGCATTACTGGTTCCGGCGATGCCGACCTGTATGTGAAGCGTGCCGCCATCAACTGGCCCGGCGATCAAGGCAGCCATAACGATGCCGAATTTAAATCGCAATATATTTCCGGCTCCAGCGAATCAGTAAGCTTCTCCAATCCCGCGGCCGACACTTGGAATGTCTTCCTGCACGGCTATACCGCTTCCAGTGGCACCGTAACCGCCACGTGGACCGTTGGCAGTGGCGGCGGCAGTGCGAGCTGGACCCAGGTGAATTGGGTACGTGAAACGCCGCACAACTACGCCAATAACCGCACGTATACCGCCACCTACACCAAAGCGGGCGCCCAAAAAGTGGGCATTCACTTTGCCACCTTGAACACCGAAGCCAATTACGACTTCCTATCCATTCTCGACAAAGACGGTAACGAAGTCTTTAAGGTAAGCGGCAACCTCATCAGCAGCGGCAGTGGCAACGCCTTTGGCCGCAACGATGGCTGGGCGATTGTGGACGGCGATTCCATCACCGTGAGATTGGTAACCGATGGTTCGGTAAGACGCTACGGTTTCAAAACCGATCAAGCGCAATATTTTGAGTAGACTCTTCCTTTCCAGGTGGTGATACCTGGTTGGAAATGAACGGGCAAGCCCCGCTGGATCACTCCGGCGGGGTTTTTCTTTTTGGAGCGAACCGTAATGGTAGATTGATAAAAGACACCAGGATTTCCACGTTAAAAGCGGAATCCCAAGCCAAAGGTAAATTCCAGTTTGCGTTCCTTTTGCAGGGGGATGGTGTCACCCAGGTTGAACGTGGTGTTTTCATTGACACCTTCACCCAAAGTCACGTGTTCGCCATATACAGCACCCAGCAAAAGTCTAACTGATTTAGGCACCACCGGTGTACTTCCCTGCTTGGCTCTTTCCAAACTACCTGCAGAAAGAAAGGTAAAACTGAGGCCGGTAGAAAAATCGACCGTGCTGATATCGGAACCATCGCCAGTTTGAAACTGTACCCCCAACCAGCCGCCAACGGGATAGCGGTTTCCATTCCTTTTTAATGAAAAAAACGGGGTTTCACCAGCCACAAGCAAGCCTGCAGTTTCCCCGCTTCCAGCCTGATTTACCATACGATTGGCGTTCGCAGTTTTATTAGTGCCCTCTTTAAACTTAGTGTTCGCCATTCCCAAGTCTTTGGTAAGCTCGTATTGATTTCTTGATAAAGAGGGCGAAAAAAGAACAGCAATCATTGGATTTAATCCACCGATTAATCGGTTTACTGCCCCTTCATCAACTGAATCAATCGCTCCACTACTTTCAGTAATTTGATCCTCTTTTTGCTCAACATCCTTATTTTTTTCTTCTTTTGGATCTCTATCCGATAGATCTGCATCAAAGACCTTTTTGACCTCAGGGAAATCGTTCTCTAGAGAAGCCCCCAGAGAAGCCCCGATATCTTCAATAACGCCATTGATAGATTTAACTTCAGTGGGTCTCTTAATCATTTTAACCAGTTTTTTTAGTTTTTTTGTCTCATTAGTGATTTTTTTCTGAATCGCACGTTCACTATTCAAACCCCTTGTTTTTCTTAAGCGTTCTACTAGGTTCTGAGATTCTTTCAATATACTTTGGCTAAATACTACTTGACATAAAAAGCCAGAAAACAGACACAGTTTTAGCAATCTCATCTGCCACTCCAGTAAGATTATTAGCGTGTTCAAAACCAATTTTTATACAGTAACCTAAAACCCAAGATAAGTTATCTAGTCAAACGATCTGTGGGTCAGGATCAGCTTTTGAACCGTTTTCATTTGCATTAGACGGCCATATTTTTATTATGGAAGAGTCCCAAAGATTGTTGAAATAGAAGGTGGCTTCCGCTCCGAGCATTTAAGCTTGGAGTTGCGAACTTCAAA
>WURV02190954.1:0-12413 GCA_011762755.2 Epimenia babai | reverse complement strand
GAAAGAGAGGGGCGTTATTTTAAAACTTTTATGAAGACTACCAGACTGTGGAAAGAGAGGGGCGTTATTTTAAAACTTTTATGAAGACTACCAGACTGTGGAAAGAGAGGGGCGTTATTTTAAAACTTTTATGAAGACTACCAGACTGTGGAAAGAGAGGGGCGTTATTTTAAAACTTTTATGAAGACTACCAGACTGTGGAAAGAGAGGGGCGTTATTTTAAAACTGTTATGAAGACTACCCAACTAAGACCCGAATGAGCTTGAAAATAATGGCAAGTAAACCCGAGATTACTAGTAGTTCGGAGCAAAATCCTCATTACTGCAAGCATATATTATAGAGGATTCCATACCCATACAAGTATATATCGATAAAAACAGTAAACGTCCAGTTAAAACAGAAGTAAAGTTATATTCCCAGGAAATGCAACAGGACGAACACACGCACACACATATATATAGTACAACATATAATATATAAGTACAACAGGTCAATGTAGTTATGTATTTCAAATGTTGAATGTCAATTGATGAAATCTATTTCTTTTATTCTCGAGAAGCCATCGGGGTGCAGAAGGCATCATCTGAGAGGCGTAACAAAACGACGAACCTGGCGGTGAAGACATTGTATAGCCTAGGCTATGTAATAGGCCTAGCAGCAACTGCAACGACATACGCATCAACTTGACCGCATGAGTCACTTAACCAACTAAGAAACTTGATCTACATCCGTGCTTCATAAGCAGTTTGTTGTGTTGATGACGATAAACAATACAAGAAATGCCATCAGCATCGTTATGACCAGCACGCACAGTTGTAAGTGTTCGTTAATTCGATTTCTTATTCGTGTGCTTTTTCCCTATTACCGGAATTACACAACATAATATGAAACAAACGTTTCTTAACCTTTGTGTTGGGTTCCTTAGATGAAGCTTTCGCTTTTTTCACCAATTCGGTTTTGTCTAGAGTAGATTTTGACATTGAGCGGACTCCGCCTACGTATGTTCTTTTGTGAAACTATTAATAATTTTTAGTGGTGCGAGTTTTTAAATATTTTCGCGTGCCTCATCAGTGTGATTATCGGGTAATGATTTATGTCGTTTATTAAGGCGTCAGTTGTATAAGCGACTGGTGTACTCTCAGTCAACCCCTTTAATGACTGGCGTGTGGTGTTCCGGCCTTCATCTTTGCGTCGGTTGCCAAAATGACTGTTGCATTTATAACAGCTGTGTCCACTGGGTGTATCATAAAAGATGAGTTGGGACTGATGGTGAGAGTCAAGTTGGTGGTCGCTTCGTTGTAAACAGCCGGTGTGCTTGAGATGTTGGAGGTTGCCGGGAGTGCCGCCGGCGCGCGGGAGTCGAGAGGTGGATTCTTCCGTAACCCGATCTCCCGTATTCTAAATCGGAATAGATTTCAGATTTAAATTCAATTCAATTCAAAACGTTTTATTCAATACAATATATACATCACTGATTACATTGTTACTTTGAACAAGATAGAAAAAAAATTGTACAGTAAAACACAAGGAAATAATAAGAACATAATAGTGATCTTAGGGCATATCTGTAGATTGGATGATGTTTGAGGGGTTGGGATGTATTGAAGGGAGACACACGAAGTGTGACACTTATTGGCCGTGTCCCCGGGTTGTAAAGTTTTGTGTTAAATGGCAGATTCCAGAAACACGAAATGAATTCTTCGCTTTTTAGACCCTCGATACTCTGTTATTGCCTCACGGGCTGACCCAAAGAGGTCGGCTATTTCGTGAAACGAAAATTTCTTCCACGGGTTACAGTTACCTGCCACTCGGTTACAGTTACTCCTTAAACCTTCGAAGAATGCATGATTTGGAGATTTTATGTTGTTAGTGGCGTGTGTAGTGGTCGCATCACCCAATCCGCGCCGTGTTCGCGACAGAACAAAATAGCTTCGAAGTATCGGCGGACTTTGCATTGGCCAGGCATATACTGATTCGAGCATAAATTTCAGTCGATACCGCTTTCATCGCGCTGTCACCATATGGACCCTGGTCTACTCTTCTTTTGTACGCGCCAACCATCTGCAAAACCAGAGAGAAATAATCGATCGCCGGAATGTAATTTTTATCATATGTAATGCGGTGTTTGTTTCCTCTGCAATAATATTATATTTGCATCAATATGGTGCAAAACGCCAATATGGCGCACTTTACACACGTGCATATGGAGCGCTCTGCGTCGCAATCAGAAGTATATGGGTCTCGGGATAAACTGAGAATGGCTGATCCATTTGTATGTGTTCATATGTTCACACTACCTGATATATTCATTGAATAACTGGAGAGAAATGCACAGGAAAAAACCTATACACCTAGTGGGGCTCGAATCCTCGACCCCCAGATAACCGGTCTGGTGCTCTACCAACTGGTCGTGGGTTCGAGTCCCATGAGGGGTATAGGTGTTTCCTGTGCATTTCTCTCCAGCTATTTATGGAACCACATTGGCTATCCTAATTACCATCATTGAATAACCTTAGCCTATATAAACAATAAAATATCGAATGGTAGCCCCCTCCAAGACGAAGAATTTTTTTGAAACATACACACGGAATGCTTCATCAGGTGAATGAGTGTGAAAATTTAAAACACAAATCTATATCTAGCGCTAGATCAATGATATAGATACACAGCCTGGTTGAAGCATATATATAAAATCTAGAAATAAACAAAACTACCTCATATTGTATTTGTATCATGTATACCCATATTACAGACCAGAGAGCAAAGAGAGCTACAGCTCCATAAAAATGTTGGATTTTAAGGGAACGACTGCGATAATTATCTGCCCTTTTTAAAGAACGATGCAGACGTCGTGTCCAACATGTCGGATGAGCAGGGACAGAACTCCTTCTAATAAACAGAATACAGTAGTTATCAAATATATATCCCAACCACTAGACAGGAAGGCGATGGTCACTTTTCCCCGACAGACGCTGTGCTCGGCTCAGCCCTGAACCTCGTTATGAGGTTAAATAGATCTACGTCACCATTTTTTCCCATCGGCCATCTTAGAATTGTACGGATAATAATTATCACGCGTTTGCTGTCTTTAATGACCGTTCGTATTGGTCAAACATGCTAAAAATCTCGCTAAATAGAGCAGTTTTTAATCTAATATATTTTAAGTATATAGTTATTTTATTTTTGTACCAGTACTTTTTGAATTCTACGGACAACTATCACGTGTTTGATACCCGTCCGTCACTGGTCAAACGTGCTGGTAAACCGGCGCTTATAACGGCGTTTTCTGGTCGGATATTTTTCAACAATCGGCTATTTCTCGCCGTAAAAGCAACACACCTACTAATATATATCATCGCGAAAGGTAATGATTTTAAATTGTAGAAAGTTGATGCTTGTAACGCTTCATTCTGATAATACACGGTTGTAACTGACAATTTATGACACTCGAGACACGTCATATCGTGATTTTAGAAGTGTCATCAGATCCCGCGATTGACGTACAGGGAATAAAAGTACAAACAATTTTGCTGAACGTAGTTAACACGGAATCCGCCAGGCCAGGTGGATATCTTTAATTACATTCAGTTTCTTCAACAAACGGTGATTATTGACATAGAGATATTTTACGAACGACTTGCAAAAATAGATTTCATTAACGAAGTAGTACTTACTACACGCGATTCGGCACTTCTTGTGCATTATAATGCCTTCACACCGTTGCATTGCTTTTCCATGTCGTATAATCTATAGTCAGCGCCGACAAATTCTTGCAATACAAGGCCTAATATAGCCAGGAAAACTGCTAGTTAAAAGATCATGTTGGACACTCCCAACTTTTGGCGAAGATTTGTTGGAAGCGCCAGCCCATGACAAGTACAGAAAGTTCTTTGCCTCTCGGTGCCGGAAGTTCGACTATCGATTTTCTAAGTTACCGCTGCTCGCAAGATATAGGCCGTCTGGCAGGTGGCGAGTATTACGTAAATTCAACAATTTGTTTCTGACAAGTCCACGTTGGATGGTCTGAAGGCAACATCAAACTACGTTTCAACAAGTTGGCCAACACTTTCTTCAACGAGTCGTAAAGTGTGCGGTCACTGTTAGCGACAGGCGTAGTGCTTCGTGTTAATCCACAATCGCCTATGCTCACCGTTACATCTAATATTTCGGACAATCGAATATGGATATGTCTTAATGAATCTTAATAGCTGTAACCATAGTAATTGCTCTCAGGGTCTGATCACTTATTTTCTTTCACACATGTTCAATAGTTAAGGTGATAATGACGTCAAAAATCTTTTATTTCATTTTTAAAAAGGAAACCACTTTTCTTGCAACTCATAAGATCTGGTGGTTTGAAGCACGCCTTTTTACAATCAGAGATTATACATCACAGCACAGGGTCTTGTTATTCATATTCATCTAAAAGTAAAGTACAACATTTATAGACCGCAAGTTTAGGCCAGGGCAGTCGAATGCGGTTTGAAATGAGTGTTTAATTGCAGATGTATTCAGCGCAGATACAATGCCTTTGACACTCGCATATCACCTGTCAAAAACAAATATGTACCCATATTGAAGAAGAATTTACTTGGACAATCTGGGATAAATGGCTTGCCGAGTATCATCGTAGTAAAGGCGACCAGAAGGCGGTTTCGAAGTCGAGACCTTTGGGTTATGAGTCCAGTGCCCCACCACTCGGCGAACTACCTCCCCACTACAGATGGTTTGTACAATAATTGTTATTCTCTTAAAAATATTCGTTACCATAATTATATTCGTGCTGCACAATAAATTAACATAGATGTCAAATTTGAAATACTATATACGTCAAATTAACCCCTCGTTCACATTTTGTACGTAGAGTTAGTGTCTCCACTCAACATATACGTATTTTCCATCCTTCGTCGTTTCTTGAGACGTCTGGGCGTCCTTTGTTAATATGAAAGTAAAGTGTCTATTTCTATAATCGAAATCCATTAATTCTATTACAATCGCCACATTTTCGACATTAAAACAGAAATGTTGTACCTACTACAAACGTAGACGTGTATTTTAACGCAGTCGTGTAACGTCCCGTAGGAAACCACAGTGGCATTAGATTCGGCGTGCAATTGTCGGAATATGCTAGACGCCCGCTCTGGCCCGAGGTGATACTGTCATCATCGTCAGCGACACACTCAATCCCGGATAGGGAGTAGGTGGACGTGTCAAAACTGCATCTGGTGCTCTCTTTTACACTATTCTCGACAGTATATTTTATTGTATTTTTTCTGTTATTTTTGCCATTCAAGTGTATTGGTATTTATTTACCCAATAAACATCTTCGTAACTTCTTCTCAACGATTGTGCACCGACTATAATATTTGATTTGGAACGTTAACGTAGGCATGTGGCATTACATCCTTATACGAGGCATGTCAGACTTAATAGAGTCAATACATCTCCGTTAGAGATCCTCTCGTCTTTTGGGTTTTTGAAAGCTGGTATCGGCGTTCGCGATAATTATACTGAGCTCGCTGGCCTAATCTCAGCGTCGCCATTCTCGAAGGGGCGGGGCCAACATGCATTAATCGAATCATTCAGTCACTTCACCTTGATATGCCACGGCTCATTAACGAACTTTTACATACTCATACAAACAACGCGCAAATTCAAGTTTTACCTTAACGACTCCGCGTATTTTTTAAAAAATACGAAGATCGATAAAAAGTTATCACGCAGTCGGTTATTTTACTGGGATATCGGTATACCATGGGGTATGTCTTGAGCGTATTTTTGGGCGACTTGTAGATTATACCAGATTACCACACAGATTACCACACACGCCACAGAAATAGATTAAGTCCTCGCCTATATGCGGATATACGTGTTAGCGATCTCTGAACGAAAACTGCTTACACGTCGTCTTATACAGACCCGGGCACGTTACGTACCTGATTTACGTCGTGGGTTTTCTCCTAATTCGGACGTTAAATTGTGATCGCAGACGGCGCAATAACCATGACCCGCTGTGTTGTTATCAACGTCCTTCCTCAGGGGTCGGGATAGCACTGCGTGAAAGTGCCGCCTACCAACAAGGTTGAAAGCTGGAGTACAAAGCAATACCGGGCCACTGAGGCAGGTTTGCCAAAATGACCTCTACATATGAAAACACCAAATTTTAGTACAGCATTTGTTAGATGTATAAATGTATAATAATTATTTCTATTTATTATTGTTGTCTATTTCACGCTCTTCTGTCATCTGGCTTTGAAGACGTCCAGCAATTACTTCAATACGGCGATCAATTTATAAATTCTATTCGGACCGCCGTAGAATTTATACAATGGAACAAAAAAACACCAACACAATCTTGACAACCACTGGTCTGCCTATTAGAGCTCAACTTTCCACTGTATTATTCAACATTGTCATCCATTTCATGTTAACTGTAAATGTACATAGTTGTATCTAACATTGATCTGTATTACCTGTATAGTGTTAGGTGTTAATTTTATATAGTTTAAGTAATTACATTATAGTTTTAGGCCATTAGGCTATTGTCTCATGTGAAGTGTGTTTGACAGCTCTGCTAATAAGTACACTTTAAACATATAAATTTCATTTCATAGACAAAATTACTCCAACATGCAATGTCTTATGTTAGAACGGGATAAAAGTACATACGATAAATAAATTTTGTATGCAATACGCTAATTTACGACGAGGGTGATGGATGACGGCATGGTGGATGACAGCATGGTGAATGACGGCATGGTGGATGACGGCACGGTGGATGACGGCATGGCGGATGACGGCATGGCGGATGACGGCATGGCGGCATGGCGGATGACGGCATGGCGGATGACGGCATTACGGATGACGGCATGGCGGATGACGGCATGGCGGATGACGGCATGGCGGATGACGGATGACGGGATGGTGGATGACGGCATGGCGGATGAGGGCATGGCGGATGACGGCATGGTGGATGACGGCATGAATGAATGACGAGGAAGTCCGGAACTTGGGCCTTTAGAATTTTGTGGCGAAAAGCGGGGATGGCGACAGAACGAGGGGCAGTAATCGGGGTGGGGGTGTAGCGTACTGTTGAGTGACTCATAATATTTCAACAGAGGTAAATATTCAGTATAACAAAAATTAATTAATCGTACATGGGGTTAGCCAATGTGGTTCTATAAATAGATGGAAATGCACGGGAAAAAACTCGATTCCTCCGGTGGGACACGAACCCACGACGTCCAGATAACTGGTCTAGTGCTCTACCAACTGAGCGACAGGGCAAGCGTTCTCTTGTGCATTTAGGTATTTAACACCGTTTTTAGAACCACCGTTGTTTAAAGTCCGTATATCATGGCCAGCAATATACACAGATATCTTTCAAAGGCATGATGATGGACTATAAATTGATTGGCTAATTTTTGCGGTGTTTTCTATATGAATGTGATCGTAAATGGGGTTAGCCAATGTGGTTCTATAAATAGATGGAAAGAAATTTCTTTACAATCAAAATTAAACGGCGCATGGCGTCTTTGATAGCTCATTGTGGACGTAATTTGGCAAACTGCAAAAGGAGCTCTCAACCATATTTAGTATATATAGTATATAAGTATACAAAATATCACAATTTTCTTCTTACATCACAAAATATTGAAATTTTCCCCATCAAATTACACCAATTCCAAAATTTACCGATTATAGTTATCACACTTTGGTGTAAAGGTTCCGACGACCTCCGCGGTGTCAAGAACGTGGAACGATAAATGAAAGCGCGATTATCGTCCTTGATCGCCGAACGATCGATAACGCGTTAATCTCCCCTGTTGCGCGCGTTATACCGCGTAACAGCGAGCAGCGGGGTATCATCGCACCGCTAATCTATAACGACGCCAAAACAGTGGTGGGCGGCGCTAACGACGTAAATATGAGTAGCTCAAACAGTAAGCATGTCATGTGCCGTCATTTGTCAACGATACTCGATCGAGCGCAGTCGTTACGTAGTTCTGACACCTGCCGAATAACGATTTTGAGTCGAAGTCACCGCGCAGTATTAGCTTCGCAAAAACTCCGAATAATTTCCATTTTTAGGTTGAACTTTGTGAAAGTATTGTATGAATATAGAATATAGCTATTTACCGTCGATTTACAGATTAGTGACATAAAAATTGGCGGCCAGTCACCGTACACGCGAGTCACCTGACATATAAATAGCTAGCTATTGTAATAATCTCATTACTAACGTCTAACGTGTCGTATTATCCCTCCGAATAGGCATGCTGTATACATATATTGTATAAATCTCATATATACAAATACGTGGAAAACGAACGACTTATACGCCTTAAATTAGGATATATCTATGTCATATCTAATGCGTGTTATCTATTTCCCGTATAATGCTCGCTAATTTAGATTCGATAAGTTATCTCTCAAGCAGCCTAATTGTACAACCAGCCCTAGCCAAGCTGCAGACACGCGAAGTTCGCTAAAATGTTTGCATTTCGAGCGCCGCATAATTTATAATGCCATATTATAATGGCTTCGGTTCATAATCGTATGTTAATATATGGTAACGTAAACACAGACGTGGGCCCTGTATTTATACAGAGAGTTATAGACCATAGCGGTTTAAATGCGTAGCTCCCGAACTCATTCCGCTTTAATCTATAGAAACTCTAACTTCATTCACCCCTATCACGTCCGCTGTTTCGTTTTCGGTTAATTGTTGAAATTTACTGGTTGCTTTTGTCGAAATATTGTTTTTATTCTATTTAGGTTTATCAATGCGCCTGCGTAAATTGGAAACGACTCCAACGAAATATGAATTAGCATTATTAAAACCATTTACATATTTGCGATCTGTTTAAGGAAATTTCAAAAGAACCGTTAATACATATTTTGTGTGATTATTAACGCGTCGAGAAGGATTTCACGTTAAGTTCCGAGTGAACCAGGACATTGTGAGAAATTCTACGATGGAGGAAACGATCATCATTCCAACAACACTTCCGGTGGCGTCCTCAGGTATGGCTATACCGAATAATTTCTATGTCTTATTACTAGGCAGTAATGCTATCCATACGACTGGGGCTAAAGCCATATCAAAGATATATTGGCGACCATGATCGATGATTTGAAATAACAAATGTTTTACGGTTGAATGATAATCACAGATCATAATCTACAAAAGCTTGGTTTTTAAAGCCTGATAGGAAAAAGGCGAGTCTTTCGGGCTGTTTTGCAACAGTAAATGCTAGTCACACTTACAATATTTCTTCTTTGTTTCCTTAAGAAATCTTACTATATCACATTTCACGACAAATCTTTCTCAATATTCATGCCCGGAAATCACGCTCAATTCCTGTCGCGCAAGATGCGGACACAAATCGCGGGTTTGCGCGGATTAGACTAGCGTGGTCCAGAATGACACGCCCTACTTCTAATCACTGTATCCACAGGGGTGAGGGCAATGCATCACGTGAATGAAAATACTTGCACAATAAATGACAAATTAGAGCAGCCTCTGCAACTGCAGTGTAGCGTTAATAGGTGTAGGCTCTCAACGGTGTTAATGTCCTTACTAAGTTATGAGAATCGCTCTCTCGGGGTTTTGTCCAAGGCCTAAAGTAAGTCAATGAATAGCGCTTTTCAGGGTTTGCAGTCTATCACTAGCACTCCTTAAGATCTACAGTCTATAAATGACGCGATCTGAAATCTGCGGTATATATAATATATATATAAAGCTGAGATCTACAGCCTCGTGAAAGCGCTATTCGAGAGCTCCAGTCTATGTATACCTCTATCTGAGTTCTGCAGTTTATAAATACCTATGTCTAAAGTCTACAATCTATGAATGGCCCGATCAGAGATAAGCGGTCAATGAATAGTGTTATCTGGCATGTACAGTCTATGAATGATGCTATCTGGCATCTACAGTCTATGAATGATGCTATCGGGCATCTACAGTCTATGAATGATGCTATCTGGCATGTACAGTCTATGAATGATGCTATCTGGCATGTACAGTCTATGGATGATGCTATCTGGCATCTACAGTCTATGGATGATGCTATCTGGCATGTACAGTCTATGAATGATGCTATCTGGCATCTATAGTCTATGAATGATGCTATCTGGCATCTACAGTCTATGAATGATGCTATCTGGCATCTACAGTCTATGAATGATGCTATCTGGCATCTACAGTCTATGAATAATGCTATCTGGCATGTACAGTCTATGAATGATGCTATCTGGCATCTACAGTCTATGGATGATGCTATCTGGCATCTACAATCTATGGATAGCGCTATCCGATGTCTATGATCTTTAAATAGCGCCTTTTGAGGTCTACGATCTTTCAATAGCGCTATTTAAAGTCTATACAATCTATCAGAGGTCTACAGTCTTTGACTAGCGCTATCTCGCATCTACCGTATGTGAATAGCGCCATCTAAGGTCAAAAATTGATGAAAGTCGCATCTCGAGTCGACTATCAGTGAATATAGTTATCCGAGGTCTACAGGCCTCAAATGGCGCTCTCTGAGGTTTACTGTCTACGCACAGCGCTCTCTTAGAGCTACCGTCTGTCTATGAACAGCGATGTCTAAGGTCAACCGTCTGAAAAACAGAAATATATTAGGATGGCCTACAATCTTTTGTACCGCAATATCAAAGTATTTCACGAACAGTGAAAACTACGACCACCGCATCTTCGAGTCTATTGTCAACGAACAACGCTATCTACGCTCTGTAAACCGGGCCAAAGGTTGACAATCAGTTTATGAACGAAGGATCGCAAGGTCTACAGTCTAACCAGGCTATCTCGGTTCGTAATCTGTAAACGAGGACAAAGGTCGATAATTAGACGGTTTATGAACGACTCATCGGGCTACCGTCTACACGCAGCGCTATCTCGGTTTGCAGTCTATAAACATGGCCAAGGGTCGATGATTACGCTTTATGAACGGAGCAATTTATCTAGTGGAGGCAGCGTATTGCCGTCTCCGCATAATTTTAGAACGGGCTTGCCTCGCGAAATATCCAGGCTATAATTCAAAGGTATTAACCCATTGATTCGCGAACTTGTTCGATTTGCTCCTGAGGCAAGTTTTAATGTGTCGGTTGTGATTTATTTACATAGCAACGATCATTATATCGAATTCGACAAATTAAAGATCACCAAAGCGTGAACGATCTTGATATACACGTGGTGTGTGTCTGTATATACTGTTTATATCCCTACGTACGAATTAATGCATGGCACTTACCTGTAGGTTTAGCATTTAGCCCGTTCTATAGACTATCTCTTGCGCTATTAATGGTATTTAATTTTAATGTTTGACCGTATTAACTGGAAACGCATTAGGAAGCCCCGTTACTGTTGTAGTATTGACACGCTTTTACTTTTACTAACTTTATCGATATAGCATCAGTTTGTCGCGCCAAATTTGAATAGAAAACAGGAAAATAGGTTATAGTTATGTAATCGTGTACCTCTAAGTCTGACGTGCAATAGTGTCGTAATATTTTATATAAGGTAATTGGAATAGGAAGGTAAGTGGATAAAAATACACAGGAACTAGGGACTGGTGAGCAAGTATCATAAATCGTAATAATCATATTTGAAACACGTGGAATTAACACCTCGTAAAATCTTCATTATCTTACCTGATATATAACTAAGTTACTTTGTCTGTATGTTTGTGATGGAACTCTTCCTGGGATTTTAGGATGGACCTTCCTGAAACCCGGGACTATTCTGGGTTTACGTGAGGTTGTGGATGTGACAAACTCATGTTTGAGTCATGGAATGTCTTAGAAATTCTTTAAAAATATACTACATTGTATATAGAATTTCTTACCCTGAAAATGATATCACATGCATTCGCCAATCATTACCTTTGTTAATGCAACTGGATTAGAAAACTAATTATATTCAGCATTTCCTCCGAAAGTGCATGACTTGTTAGATTAGGAATTTCTAGATGAGCTATTGCGCTATTATGAAAACCATTTGTTATATCCAAGATTAAGAAAGACCCCACAAGATAACCGTGACACACAGACAGTAGCATTGGTTTTATTAAACGCCTTACAAAGTTACAGTCACGATTCGTTTCCATCAATTCATCTTTTCAATAGAGTCCTGGTCTATTTACAATTCGACGATTTCATCAGAAAAAGCCAGCCCAATAACAAACGCCCCCAAGGCCCCACGAATTTACTTTCTCACTGTATATTAATTCGTGTAGCCACAAATTCATTTCACGAAAACATATTTATAGTTAAGTCTATCATAGGAACTTGGATAAAGTACTTTGCCAAAGGATTCAACAAAAAACACAACTAACACAGCCGGTATAGAGGTATAGAAAAAAACAGCACAGGACGAATGACTACGATATATG
>WURV02190943.1:0-12414 GCA_011762755.2 Epimenia babai | reverse complement strand
CAGTGGCGTGAATGGAAAAAGGTCAATTGTCTGCCCAGACTCGGTGGGTTTTTCACATTAGGTGTTTTTCCCCCACCTCTTACAAGTGAGGCTAACCAAATTGTCGTGTTAACCACATAGGCAACCTTTGTAAAGGGTCATAAATGAAATTGGCCTACACAACGATTACTCCGGTAGTCAGCCTGTAAATAAATAAATAAACTAGTAGAGAATGAAGAAATGAGGTAATTCTGTACCGGGGGTCTGTGGTATATGCGGCACTGCATATGGGGATGTAAGCCATAAAACAGTCGATTACATAAAGATGAATTTTTAGAATGAGAGTCTCTAATCATGACTCATGACTAATAATAATAGTTGATACCACATGAGTATTATGGGTGTATCAATGTTGTATTCTGATGTTACATGGAGAGTGGGGTATTTAATAGGTTATATTATAGTCAATCCATCCATTAACAGGTAAATACAGAACTCAAGAAACTGCTCGTGGCGTCTTTAGGCGAGGGTGTAGAGGGGAGACTTGACAAACTGGCACAGTAAGTTTCACGATGCACAACAAAATACAATCTGTAGTATTCAAAATGTTGAATTCTTCCTGGACTACGATTGGTCCATCTCGTAGTGCTGATCTTTGTTTCTGTAGCCCTCAATGACTACACGACCTCATATCGGGGGTTAACTAGTGCATTGTGACATGTGTCTGTCAACATGTGTCTGTTAACGTGTATTTGTCAACGTGTGTATGTCGATGCATTTCTGTCAACGCATGCCTGTCAACGTGTGTCTGTTAACGTGTGTCTGTCAACGTGTGTCTGTCAACGTGTGTCTGTTAACGTATTCTATATCTACCAGTCCTCATTTTACTTACTTTTGAAGAAATGATTGGCCTGAGTTCACTTCGTAGCTGACAGCCTATAAATGGTCATTTATCCATGTACCACCTGGCCTATAAATGGTCATTTATCCATGTACCACCTGGCCTATAAATGGTCATTTATCCATGTACCACCTGGTCTATAAATGGTCAGTTATCCATATACCAGCCGGTTGGTCAACTTTTGCCAATCTTTTTATAGCCAGAATGTGTTCAGCTAACAGCAGATTTGGTCGTCTCCTGACATGTCTGCTTCACAGTGTGGCAGTGACCCAGACACACTAAGTTGTTAACACTGTGGTGATGTCACCGCTGCAATACAGGAGGCTAACATTGTTCACCATGTTATGTAGGTTATTTTGGTAAAGGGCCAATCAGGGCCCAGAAACCAGTTTCATCCCAGCTTATTTCTACAAGTCCTCCTGTTAGAGTGATTTCTTGTGTAATTTTGAATGCCACCGGTGATGTGTTTTTATCGCCGAGCAGGGAGAGGGCTGATTTGTGCGTGGAACGCGACCAGTACACCAAACAAATGATGAATGACTGTGAAACTATCGACAAGATCTCAATCCAAGCCGACATGTGGCGAAGTAAATTCATCGCGAGCAAGTACGTCGGGTGTAATGACCAGTCATCGCGTCATCGCGTCATCTCGAGTTACATATCGCTCGCAATATCGTTTCATTCATTAAGACGCGTCTTGTTTACATTCTTGTGATTCAGTGGCTGTACATACAAGTGATTATATCACGGGTTGGGTGGTTGGTTAGTTGGTCGGTTGGTGTATTTGTGAGCTTGGCATAAATTTTTCTTTTTGCATTATAGTTATTTGAAACAGCATCAATTTTTGTTTTTTTTATTATGGTTACTTGAAATGGCATCAATTTTTGTTTTTTTTTATTAGGGTTAGTTGAAACAGCATTAATTGTGTTTTCGTATTATGGTTAGTTGAAACAGCATCAATTTTTGTTTTTCTTATTATGGTTAGTTGAAACAGAATTAAATTTTGTTTTCGTATTATGGTTAGTCAAAACTGCATTAATTTTTTCTTTTCGTATTCTCAAAGTAGCACTAACGTCACAACTGTCGAATCCATATTTCTGTGTGTGCGAACGCGTGACCCACATCCTTGTTTAGAATGATGGGTGACGAACTGGCGAGGACCAAGGCCCTGTATTCGATGAAATACCAAGAGTCGCAGAATGCCCTGTTGGGCCTGCTCAACGAGAGGCATGAACTGCGGGCTGCTCTGCTTCAATCACAAACGTGAGTTCATCTTACTCGGACAACCCACGCATTGTTTATTAATAATTACTAATCAATAATTAATGTAATTAATAATTAATTTTAATTAATCTCATTAAACAAGACCCAAGCTCTCCAGCAAATCTATAACATTTGTATTCATAATGTATTATACATATATTTCAGTGTATTATCTTATATTTTATATTTTATGGGTGATCCTTCATAAAGTTTTGAGTAGTTTACATATATCTACTAAATTATTACCGGAGTTATCTAGAAGTTTCTAGAAAGTTCTCGCAAGCGCCAGTTTCGCCAGTACCGAACCTGATGATATATGTGTGAGAAGCTTACTTAGACTCAGCTGCTTGCCCACCTTCCCGCTCGCCATGAAACAGTCATTCAGCAAGCTGCACATGGAGGTGTAGTTAACCCTCAGCACCCTGTTGTTACAGACTTGTATTGCTGTAGTCAGTGTGGTAAGGGTTAATGCTGCCCATATCATTGTCACACTCTGCTTACAAAATTCCTGAACACCCAGTTGTTTACTGCTGGAGATTTTGTCACTTAAATGCACTGCGATGATCACCCACCCTCATCATAGCCCCCCCCCCCCCCCCCCCCACCCTAGTGAATCAATCTAACCAGACCTAATAGGGCCTTCACCATGGAAAGCTTGTGAGAATCATTCAGCTCATTTAGCCTGCTATAAGGTGTCACCTTTACTTATCGTTTTATACTAATCTAGATCAGGTACCCAACCTAAATACTAGCAGATAATAGCCACCTAAAATTGATTCATTACCTTCCTCTAAATGCTTATTTTCTGGAATAACTGTATTTTTAATTAATGTTTGGTTGTTAAATTATAAAAAATTATTTATCCATCATTAATATTTTCTGTAAATTCCACTTATGAACCACCATGATTGGGCCCATGAACCACCATGATTGGGCCCATGAACCACCGTGATTGGGCCCACAAACCACCATGATTGGGCCCATGAACCACCATGATTGGGCCCATGAACCACCGTGATTGGGCCCACGAACCACCGTGATTGGGCCCACGAACCACCATGATTGGGCCCATGAATGACCATGATTGGGCCCCATTAATTATTTTATCTGTCATCAATGATGATTATAGCACCTATAATAATTTTTCACTAATTCCCATATTTGGAATTTCAGAAATATGCAACAGATACAAGGTGCCTTCGATCCACTAAACAGTCACCCACATTGCCCCAACTCCCCTAACATTCTCGACCTGTCATCTCAGATTCTACAGTTGTCTCAAACTGTCAAATTCCGTCTGCTACCGCCAACGCTGTCGTTACAGTCGGCACTTCTACCAACCGCCGTGTCGACCGATAAGTTGACAAGGGCGGAGTCCTTCGCCCAGGAGGTAACCCTCAAAAAAGAGTTTTAACAGCTCGTTTTGTGTAGTAGTTAGAGACTCGGCTTTTTCTGCGAGAGATCACTAGTTGAAATGAGCACAAAATCGGGGATTTCCCGCTCCTTTTGTGACAGGAAGTCAGCAAGTACGACACGTTTGCTACCATGACCGTTATTTTGGGTCGGAAAAGATTCTCTCGGGCTGTTTTTATGAGTTAACTAATTATTTCTGTGATATTTACTACTTTTTGATCTTTCACAGATATTTCCCGCTGTAACGATATATCACCAACACGCCCACTCGCATCATTGTCTGAACTCGCGTCCGTTTTCAGGTGATTTCGAGACGCGTCGGTGTTGCCGAACTAAATCCCCCGCAGTCACCATCCATGCCCCACCGTGCGTCCCCGCCCCTCAAGTTTCATCGGTACCACCCGGATGTCAAATATGACAATATCACGTATAACTGCTGTTCTCGTTGTCACGGTGATATTCTCGTCATGTGACGTGCGAGCGGGGAGCAGCTACAGTCTCGCATCAGACTCACAATCAACTGAGATGGCTAAATGATCGAAATGATTGGTTATAGGCATCGTGTACACGGGTAGTACATGTGACTCGTCATGTGACGTGCGAGCGGGGAGCAGCTACAGTCTCGCAGCAGACTCACAATCAACTGAGATGGCTAAATGATTGAAATGATTGGTTATAGGCATCGTGTACATGTGTACCATGAATGGCAATGTCATCTCAGTTATCCTAGACAACTGAATGCAACTATTGACACGATTAAAACTCATTATAAACAGAACAGTTGGCAAGCTTACAGAGGCTATCATAGAAGTGCAAAATTAGTTTCGTTCGCGATACTATTGTCTGTTTTTGTCAACACCGATATTCAGAAAAATGGCTTTTAATTGTAATTACAATATTCAAAGAGATGATATTTCTGTGTATATATAGTAAATCAATTATCACCTCACAGGATGACCAAATATTTTAGTGATATGCTAATTTTTATTTGTTTAGTGATATGAATTTTAGTGATGTTTTAATACCTACGGACAGCGTTAGTAAACGATAACAATAATCAAATTTTGGGGAGCTCGCTGGAGCGTAGGTGTTGTTTTATATTAGCTGCCGTGTATTTGTGTACTAGTAAAGTTTTATTTATGATTAACATGACTTCGTTGTTTTCAACAATTGACCGGTGAAATGCGTTGATATGTTTTGGTTTTTAGTTAATATTTTCTGACAGCTTGTAATTCATTCCTGAACTGCGCTCACTCTAGATGCGGTATTGCGTATATCATGGCTGCCTGCTAACATCAACAACCCTGCAGAGCTGATGACATGAAATAGCCAGCCCAATGCAATCGCGACACCTTTCACTTGCATGTCTCCCTGCAGCCATTCACCCCTTCCACACGCTTCTCTTAACTTTGGATCAACGAGTATTAAACCCGGCGGTACATTCTGTAAATCTTGTAATAATTTCCGAATCTAATGTTCCATTTCACCAACATCATCTCAATCATCTTGATAGTCAGTCAAGATATTTTTACATTCGCCAAATTAAATCTGCTGCTCATTACATCTTCCACCCTGACTGAAGAGCCCTGATCCATTCTTTGATTACATCTACAAATTAAATCTGCTGCTAATTACATCTTCCACCCTGACTGAAGAGCCCTGATCCATTCTTTGATTACATCTAGAATAGACTCATGTAATTCAATATTAATTATTTACCAACTTGCCAATGATCCCCCGTTCAAAACTACAAAAGCTACTGCGCAGCTTGCATTATATCCAGAATCCCATCTTCCGGAATTAGTAACTAGGTCAGCTACAGTTAAACCATCGTATTACAAAATGCAAGCCAAAAAAACAACGCGCAACGATGTAGAATTTAGTTCGGTATTTATACAAATATTTCCTATATACACGGACCGATATACAAGCATGAGATGATCATAGAAATGCGGGTTTGAACGTTTTTATCTACACGTATGACATGATATCATTGTGTTTATGTTACATGAACACCATCAGAAGTGCTCCCACGTACGTGCCAATTCCACCGTACTTCCAGTCTCATTTACTGTCCGTTATGACCAGCCCACCACTCCGATATCATCATCTTGGAATACAACATAATTTTTCACATCTTAACCACTTGACTATAACACAACCAAAAACATTCCTGCATTAAGATTTTCCACCAACACTGATAAATTGAAATCTTTCAGGAAATCACGCGACCGTTAATTCTTGACTAATTTTTTATTACTAATTTACAGTTATATAACTAAAAATTATGATGATGCTGATACAAAATTTAATCATATTTATTTGTTAATCACCATTGTATAACTTTTTGATAATTTTCGGGCTGCTGGGTGGATGTAAATACATCCCTAATACACTATTCCTACCTACGACTTCATAAATTTGACATGGCATTATTTATCCTCGCCTCCAATCAAACGCAAATCACACGAATTTTTGGTACACGTATCATTATCTCCCATGTGTCCACAGCATTATTTCACAACGCGATTATCTCCCCTTACGCAGGCCGGGTACGTATCCCGTAGTTTGACTTTGGCTTGCGCCTCGCTTTTAAAGCGCGAAGACACGGTTATTGCGTCGACGACGCTGTGTTACGTGGATGTTCGCGGACGACGGCACCACGGACGCAATGTACGCTACGTGGACGGGGCGCTGTTACCGTAAGCGAGCGGTTAAACCTTGGTGTACGAGCGGGTGACATCATTTTCGTAAGTCCAGAACGAATACCTGCGTGCACACAAGAACCGAATGTGGTAAATTCAAGGTGGGTTAATTAGGTCGTTAATGTGGAGGGGGGAGACACTGGTCGATAGGGTCGATACTTGACATTACTACCATCTGTACTGCCTCACAAACATGTCACCAGACTAGTCAGCAGACTCTAGTCATCAGATTGTGTGTCTAGTGAGGGAGAGATAGATCAGCGAGGTCATCATCGTGGCCCTTGATTGATGTTTATGTGGTAGACACAACAAAAGGAACACAACAAAGCCTCTGTTATTATGGTGGGAGGAACAGCGTGAGGTGAGCCACAGAGTCGGAGAATAGTTCACTTTGGTTTAGTGACTGGAAGCTAAATCTGGGGAGGCCGATGATGACAGAGATGAGAGGGCTGGGTGAACACGACAGAGATCATACACGGACCATCCGAAACACGACAGTGGGCATCCGAAACACGGCAGTGGGCATCCGAAACACGGCAGTGGGCATCCGAAACACGACAGTGGGCATCCGAAACACAACAGGGAGAATCTGAGACACAACCAGGAGCATCCAAAACACAATAGAAACACATCCATCAGACAGACTGGCCCCACTTATTTTCAAATATTAAGGTAATTCTCGTAACTCACTGATCCATCAGACACACTTGCCCCCACTTACTAATATGAATATAATTCTATAATTCTCGTAACTCACTGATCCATCAGACACACTCGCCCCCACTTACTAAAATATGAATATAATTCTATAATTCTCGGAACTCACTGATCCATCGGACGCGCTTGCCCCCACTTTGTCACCCCGATAGTTCCAGCACACCTCGAATATGCCTCCTGTGCCCCGGTAGTTGTGAACTAATGCCCCCGTCTGTGAACAAACAAATGCGGACATTTATGATAATGAGTAGATAATGTAAAGCAGGCACTACGGAAGCTACACACAACAACATATATATACTCAGATGTATACAGATATATGGGACTACAGCAAGGATTCAAATATCGCGATAATTACTGTAATTTTAATAATCACCTGACAGAGTTATATACCGTAGTAAAGTGTTATAGACACCATTGTAAAGTGTTATATATACCATTGTAAAGTGTTACATATACCATTGTGAAGTGTTATATATACCATGGTAAAGTTTTATATATATCATTGTCAACTGTTATATATACCATTGTTGAATGTTATATATACGGTATATAATATACCATTAAAATGTTACATATACCATTATAAAATGTTATAAATACCATTGTAAAATGTTATATATACCATTGTAAACTGTTATACATACCATTGTAAAATGTTATAAATACCACTTTGAAATGTTATACATACCATTGTAAAATGTTATAAATACCACTTTGAAATGTTATAAATACCATTGTAAAATGTTATATATAGCATTGTAAAGTGAAATGTTATAGGAAGGTTGTGATAGTGGCAGTTACAACCAAAATAAATAAAAAAATAAATAAATGGCAACTCAAAATAGACTTGGGATGTCACGTTAGTCAAATCTAAAAGTATGGGAGATGTGAAGCTAACAGTGTTTTGAGATAATGACCGATATATGCAGGCTTTTGTATATCATGTGTACATGTGTTCTTTACCAGGTACAATGGGAGGGGCACAGAGCAGGGGTGGCAGACACGTCACTAAGTCGACCGGAGTCAGACAGTACTCACAAAAACATAGTAAGAGTAGATAATGTAGAAAACCAAGAAAAAAAACAAGTAAAATTTAGAGACAGGTTTCTGCAATCTACAGCGAGTGTCTCTTCGGAAGCTACAGACGAACTGACAAACAGACAACACACGACGATGAGCAGGTTAATGAGCGCATCATCACCATCATCGTTAAGACGCACCTGTACATTCCATATATGGACGCATTTATCGAACGAGCCGCTGGCGAGGTATTTGCCGTCGGGGCTGAAGGCAACGCTGTAGACGGGCTCCTGGTGTTTGCGTAACGTGTGGATGCACTCACCACGCTCGACATCCCATAACCGCACGGTTGAGTCGAACGAGGCGCTGGCGATCACACACATCGATGCGATTAACTCATCGAGTCATCGAGTAACGAGCATCGAGCACCGAGTATTGAATATCGAGCATCGAGTACCGAGCATCGAGTAATTGAATATATATGACATTGAGCATCGAGTACCGAGCATGGAGTACCGAGCATCGAGTACCGAGCATCGAGTACCGAGCATCGAGTACCGAGCATCGAGTACCGAGCATGGAGTATCGAGTACCGAGCATCGAGTAATGAGCATGGAGTATCGAGTACCGAGCATCGAGTAATGAGCATCGAGTAATGAGCATCGAGTATCAAGTCATTGAATATGTACGGCTAAACAACTCATCGACATTTGTACCAACGACTGTTAAACGGCAATTTTCATCAAAAATCATCTGTAGAGAATTAAATAGCGACTGAATGCTCTAGCAAGTTTCACTCCACCGGTCACAAAATCTTTTAATGCGATGGTGCGTCAGAAAATGTGGCACCCGACACTTTGGGAGCCTTCTAGCATGTTCCAGATTTTACCTATGATTTTACTGTATATTTAACTATGTAGTACACATAATATTGACTCAACCAGACGTAAGGGCAACAGAAATTCCCGACACGAATTGATCTAATAAATATTTTATCAGATATAGAATGTTTCATCCCAATTGATTCCGCTCAGCGCAGCGCCGTGCTTTCAATCTCACCTGGCTAAAATCAATGGCGAGTTGGGGTTGTTAGTGTTCGGTCCAGTGGGACTCCATTTTATCGTGTAGATTTCTTTACTATGCGCTTGCAAGTCATGCACGCACGTGTCTTGTTTCATGTTCCATATCTAAACCAAATTGAGACAAAGCTGTTTCAGTCACCGAACCAGCTACCCAATAGTCGACATGGTCACATGGTAAAATAGTACAACAGTAAAAAAGGTAATACCATGCGAGACCAGATCGTCATCAGCAGCCAAAACCGGGCCACATCAGAGAAGAACCGGGTGTAGAAGCGCACCGTAAGTTCCCCAGACTACCCAATGCATCTTTCATTTACCGTAATAACCGATAACATTGGCCACGAGCTATAACACCAGATAACCCAAGGTGTTTCCATCTGAATATCAATCATTCACCCAATACACCAAACTCCCAAGTTTGTGCTATCTTCCCTTTTGTTATTTGCAGTGACCTAAAGCTAGCTTAAACTGTGACCATTACAATAATGCTAGAGTGACCATTAAAGTGTTGCTAGACTGTGGCCATTACAGTGTTGCTAGACATTGTTCATTACAATGTTGCTAGACTGTAGACATTACAATGTTGCTAGACTGTGGACATTACAATGTTGCTAGACTGTGGCCATTACAATGTTGCTAGACTGTGGCCATTACAATGTTGCTAGACTGTGGCCATGACAATGTTGCTACATTGTGGCCATTACAATGTTGCTAGACAGTAATAATCACAATGTTACTAGACTATGGTCATTACTAGACTGTGGCCATGACAATGTTGCTACATTGTGGCCATTACAATGTTGCTAGACAGTAATAATTACAATGTTGCTAGACTATTGTCATCACAATGTTACTAGACTATGGTCATCACAATGTTACTAGACTATGGTCATTACAATGTTACTACATATGGTTAGCCTTATTGATTGTTGAAGAAATTGCCGTAGACAGAACCACATAATCTAGGCAGCAACTAGCTGACCATCTTTCATGACCACACTCACTCCACAAAAGGTACCCAGATTTAAAAAACAATGAGTTACAACTTATAACAGTTGATTTGATGAATCACTCAACGCACTTTTAACGTCATGTCATCCGAACAGGATGCCAGCAGTTGGCCCTGGGGGTCCCATTTGATCGCGTTGACTTCGTTCTGTAAAATATCACATACTCCTTATATCACCGTGTCTCAAAAAATTATAAAATTGAGCTAAATTACTTATATTACGTAACGTGCAAAATGATTTAAACAATTACATCAGCTTGAAAAGTTTATGTAAGTTTTTTCGATAAAAGGTTACTGATATGGTTGAGGTTCGTGAATGAGAAGTGGGACGTGTAGATGAAATAAATAATAAATGAATCGCTACTTACTGTGTGCCCTTGGAATGTTTTGATGGGCCGTTCTGAGTTTAATTTACAGACGTGGATACATTGGTCGGTGGAGCAGGATGCGAAGCACTGGTTGTTCTGCCAGTCGACATCGAGCGCCGGGGCTGCGTTCAGGAAGAGGGAGGGGGGTTATACACGCAGACAGATAGATAGACAGACAGACAGATAGACAGACAGAAATATAGACAGACAGACATATAGACAGACAGACAGAGAGACAGAGAGACAGATAAAGAGACAGAGACGGTAGATTAGGCCAGTCATTACGCAAGTCATCGCACAAATAACTCAAGTAGCCATTCTCGAATCTACGATACTACACTCAACCTCACCAGTCAGATTCCCTCAAACACAAAATCAACCTAATCAATATAGTCTCAGTCTCAACAGCCATCACCGTTTCACAACTGTTTCACGACCGTTTCACGTGTGTTTCAAGTCCGTTTCACGGCTGTTTCATGATTGTTTCACGACTGTTTCACGACTGTTTCACGATTGTTTCACGACTGTTTCACGAATGTTTCACGACCGTTTCACGACCGTTTCATGACCGTTCCACGACCGTTCCATGACCGTTTCACGACCGTTCCACGACTGTTTCACAACTGTACCAGCCGTGCCAGATTAAGCTGCTACAGCACATAGTTTTCGAAACAGTCTCCAGTTAATCGATGTAATTTATACACCATTACACTTTGTGACGCTACACGCATGGCCTCCTTACAACATACAGTTGACATGCGATTACAGTTTACAATCAACGACACATGACACGACACATGTCACGACACGAGGCACTGCATATACTATGACACGCAAATATAATAAAAACATCACAATAAGCTTGCGAAGTGATAAACGAGTGATAACGGGTGATAATTATTAGGGACTGTTAGTGACATTATCGCTACACTATAACTACATGAGACATGGCTGTATCAGGGGAGGCGATAAGGGGAAGCATTACCGCATGACCGATCGACCAGGTCAAACACAAAGGAGCGATAATCGGGCCAGCAAATCAATTATTGCCCGCTGTTGCGGGAAGCCTAACGTCTGTCTGCTGCACTACATGGTAGATGCCCGTAGTATTCCAGCGTTTGAAGAAGACAATAAAAATAATTATTGAAAAGCCTGTCCAATTATTTTTGGGAGTTCTCTTGTTTACAAGTAATAGCTACATTGTTATCATGTGGTGACACTATCAATTATCACCCGAGGGTAGAGACTGCCAATACTGGTTGGGTCTGTGGGAGAGGGGCCACTGACATATTAGCTATTTATGTGTTATCCGATTCATATTTACCCGAATGAAATGCGAATTGCTGCGTACATATCCCTGAGCTGGAGTCCCAAATGATAGTCGTCTGCAAACAACATTCTATCTTTAAGGGGTATAAATATTTTGATGAATTAGTAAATATTTATTGAATGTAATTTTATTCATGATGTACACCGGTAAAATGTCCTCATATAACGATGGACTAACAAACCCTACAAATCACATTGTA
The DNA here is from genome assembly GCA_011762755.2 of Epimenia babai. Lineage (NCBI taxonomy): Eukaryota > Metazoa > Mollusca > Solenogastres > Cavibelonia > Epimeniidae > Epimenia > Epimenia babai. Next base: position 425 of record WURV02190943.1, on the reverse strand, counting down.
AATAGATGTCAAGGTCACGCTGAGAATCTATAAGCATGCCCCGATGCCCCGGCCCTGTCTATACGTGTAACTCCGCCCCGTCTATATACGCACCCCGGCCCTGTCTCTACGTGTAACTCGGCCCCGTCTATATACGCACCCCGGCCCCATCTATACGTGTAACTCGGCCCCGTCTATACACGCACCCCGGCCCTGTCTATACGCGTCTCAGACACCACTAATAGACATTTACTATACACTGTAGGCTAGATACGCTGGGCAGCATGCGTCTCAGACGCTACTAATAGACATTTACTATACACTGTAGGCTAGATATGCGGGCAGCGTGCGTCTCAGACGCTACTAATGGACATTTACTATACACTGTAGGCTAGATACGCTGGGCAGCATGCGTCTCAGACGCTACTAATAGACATTTACTATAC
>WURV02190932.1:0-12414 GCA_011762755.2 Epimenia babai | reverse complement strand
TTTTGGTGCTACTTTATAATTAAATGTCAGTCGCACGTACAACATTGCCCTGTTACAACCCTAATATATTTTTATAAGAAACCATTTCATGACGAATCTTTCTCAATATAAAATCTTGCTCATTTCCTATCGTGGAAGGCGCGGGAAAAATCCCTGGTTTGTACCGGTTCGAACTCGCAACCTCTCGCATGAAAGGCAACGCTTCTAACCACTACACTACTGGCGCTAACAGTATAGAGAGGGCGTTGTAATGCTGTGATTAATGCCCGCGGAGGTCATACTGACTACTAGGATGTAGAAAAATTACATTCTTATTGTTTTCCTTTAATTTTTAATTTCGCCATTTTTTTCATCTTTGGTGTATCTTGGGAAATAACACACACCAGCTTTAGTTTTGTAGAAAAAAACTGAACAAATTTTTGTTTCACATTTTGTATCAATGTCTGGTATGACATTATTGTATGTTTATTTGTAAGATTTCCTTAATTTTTTAAAAATAATTCAAATATACTTAGTGATCCTTAGCAAATTTTGAGTAGTTTAGTTATTGGGCTGTGTACTTACGTCAAGATTGGATATCGCGCGAAGGAATCTTTCTAAGTTGGCCAAAACTGACGCGGTCTGTTTCAAGCTATGGATGTGCTTCCCTCTTGGAGTTGAGCCATGATGTCTAAAAAGGTTTACATAAGCTTTGTCTGCGCGCTTTGGACCTCGGAAAAACGACATTGTATCTATTTTGGCATCTATAGGTAACGACTATTTCCGCTCGATCTTGAAAATCTTGCCATGATGTGTAACTATCTAGATATAGGTATAAGAAGGTATAGGTATTGCATTTTCTGGGATCGATCAGACATGCGTACTATGGCATGCACCTAACAGTGGTTTATCTATTAAATACAAGTACGGTAAAATTTGGAATTTGGTTGGTCGCTCTTCATTTCTAATAAAATAATAATATTCAAATACGAAAAGCGTTCAAAAACTGTTAAAAAATAAATTAAATATCATTTTAAACTCAACTGCGCATATATAGTCACATAGTTATAAATATATTATTACTATCGTATAATGTTAGAAATACAAATAAACTATTCCAAACATGATGGAACTATGTCTCTTTGTTTAAACATATTTGATTCCATTCGAGAGATTTGCGAACCGAGTTCGAGCAATAACTCGGTTTAGATCTGAGAGTTATATCTATACAGACTATTATCCACATGCATTCGATCACATTTATAAGGCAATGCTGTGGAAACAGTTCCACAAATGGCCTCACAAGTGAACCCATTTATTATTCAGGGATGAATAGAAATGGACAGGAAAGCCGTTATAGGCAGTCCTATATGCGAAGCCAAGAAGGTATAAGAATTAGATTTTCTGGGCACGAGGTATTGTATGTGGCACCGCAGTGATTTATATCCATAAAATATCAATCAACCAAGTGCGGTCAAATTCTTATCTTGGCTCGTAGATGAATTAGATGTATAAGTGGCTATATAAAACTGTCAATTGTGGGGCTTAAGGTCTTCAGTCGAATCCAAGAGCATAATGAGAATGCGCCTAAGAAATTTCAATGCTCTCCGGAGTATCTATGTAAAGTCTTGATGCAGATAATTTTTCCCTCACACATGCAATTTAAAATTAATTTTATTAAATACCGTACCCCTAATGGTAAAGCCTGAGTGCCATGGTTGACTAGACTGAGGTGTCAGGTGCCGTACAGAAAAAAGAGGCAAAGTAACCCATTTCACAATCGCTGATCGTTTGTTAATCTGAACAAGCGAATAAATTCCGGTGGTCTCAAGTCGACACAAAGGTCAGGAGGGTTGTCATAGGCACTGGTTATCCCATCGCTCCGCGTGATACAAAAGGGCTACAAAACGACCATGCAACAAAGCCTTACAGATTCAGAGCAAGAATATTTACTGAATTTAAAAATACATTTTTTCAAATGTCTAAAATAATGGGCTATTGAAATTAGCTAATTACCCTGATAAATTATGGAAATTTCCACGAAAATTGTCACTCGCGGATGAATCTAATAATAATTTTAGCCTATCAAATCACACGTTCTTTCAGTGAAAAATTCTTCCGTATTAAGAATGCGTAATGTATATTTTCTGCAAGGCGTCCATTTGATTAAAATTTTCCTAAAGAATACCGGCCTATAGTACACCAGTGCACGACGATGATACAAAAAATTGTCTTTCAGCTCGTTTAGCTTGAAATCAGTATTGCAAAGTACTTTATTCCAGTCGCTTTGGTCGACTTAGCCATATATAAGCACCAGTGTACTTTATGGCAAAACGAATGAATATACACTGGGTAATGTATTTGTAAGGGGTTTGCTGGCGCCTGTTAAAGAGCAGCCTTCCTAAATAACTTGCCGTTAACCATCATTTGGGAAACTGCGTGAGCGGCTTTGAAGTGCGGTATATAAATGTCACACTATTTAAATATTTCCCGCTGGTGAAGTGATCAAAGGTGATCCAATAGTATTGTGCAATCGTAATTCGTAAATCACTATCATTTCCGGTTTCGCCAAAATGACGTTGGCAGACGACGTTTGCAGACGACAAAAAGAAAGACCATCAAAATTACTATTCTCGAGCTTTAAATTTTCGTTTAATGGAGACAATTTAACAAATTATTCCTAACAGTAGTTAAAAGAATATTTTAAACGGTATGTATTACATCTATTTTTATGAATTTATAGATTCAAACGTGCCCATCCATCACTGCTTCTCAAAATTCAACATCGAACATGGTATTGATAATGTTGAACCGTTCAACATGATATTTAATATCGTTAATGATACTATTGTTACTGTTATTATCAATTATACTAATAGTATTAAAACTGCTGTCACAGTGTTAATCCCAATTGTCGCAGTACCTAAAACCACGATCTTTGATAAAATACAGAAAGGCGTAATATTATAACGTACGTAAACTATTATTTCTGTGGGGAATCCTTATGGATGTATTACATAAAATTACTTTCCACAACATTTTCACTGTATATATTGTTGTGAAATTTATTTGTATTGTGCTGTTTATGTACTGCTCATTACGGTTTTAGTGTTAATCAATATGTATCGTAGAGGAACTGCATTTCGATTGGAACTTCCAAATCTATCGCTTTCGGAAATCGTAGCATCAACGTCATTACGATGTGCGTACATCAGATGTAACGCCTAAACGTCGAATTTTAGTTTGGCGTAAGTTAGTCTCAACTCATCTTAATTGTGATTTTATTAAAACCATGGATCGTTCAAGGATGTTTAAGGGTCGAGGCAAGTCAAACGTAAATATGTTATAAAGGTGCGGTGAGTGAGACTGACCCGGGCGAATGCCCTTGGTCTTTAATATCTGCTTACTAAGGAATGACCCACTAATTATCGGTATGAAATTTTGGTGTAACAGAGGCCACAGAGCGTTCATATATGTGGTGGGTAGGTAAATATTATACAGTTTTCAAAAGAGTAATGTGTGGTTTATGCTGTCAGATGCTTTTGAGAAATCCACAAAACACACATATAAGGGGTTCTTGGGTTTTTCAGGTGCCTTGTATATATGATCAGAAATGGTCCTAATAGCAGTCTCAGTGGATCTACCTGCTCTGTAGTCATGTTTTTTAATGGCGCCAATCCTCCGCCCACAAATAAAGCCTCTGATCAAGTAGATACACATAAAATATCAATAAGCAAGATTGCAGTGCAATGCCCCGTGCAGAGTTAGGTCACTAGTCGACCCCTTACCTCTGTATAATGTTTAATAGGTTGCTAATCAGCCATTGGTTTGGACAGACACCATTAATGTAACAGTAGGATATAAGTTAAGTGATTGGTTCTAACAGAACACGTAAAGTGTCTTTCAAACATTCATTTGTGAGGGCCAGGGGCTTTGCCTACTCTCATTTTATTGATCGCCTTTACGATGTCAAATGTCCTCTTCAGTACAGGGTGTTTCACCATTATTGACATAGAAGGATAGACTGGTGCTGCAGCTGAACGCAGTACAGTTGTAAAATGATCTTTCCCTGCTTCTGGTGATACGTTCATTCTAACACACGTATTACCCGTAATTTTCCATAACTTCCAAAGACCAGAAATGCTCTCTACCTAAATAAAAATTAACTGACTGACTCCACATTCATTGAATGTACAGTTTTCAAACGTTTAGTTTCTGAAAATCCCTTGTAAGAATGGAAAGACAAAGTGTGGAATGGGCTCTAGAGAATCCTGCATATGGAGAAAAAAGTTATACAAACTCTGTACGAACTTTTTTCGGGTTGTAGCAGTCTGCGTCAAACCATGGTTTTGACAACTGTTGTTTCGCGTGCAGCCTCAACAATTATTTTACAGTAAATTTTATTACTAAAGACAATGGTTTTCTTGAAACTGTCCTAGTAAGGGAAAGATCCCGTAAATGTTGATATTTAATATATTTATCTCGGTGGTGAAATAGCAATTTCACAGACTTGTATTGCTTTTTGCAGCCATGGCATGCAATGACCATTGTCCATCTTTTTGGTTAATTTGCAGTTTTTTAGCTGGAACTGTAGTTATGATTCTGGACAAAGAATTTTTTGCGCATAATTGGATTACCTCCCCCAAGTCCGGAAAATTGAAACGGATCTGTTTGACCTGCATGTTACACTGATCAAAATTTGCAAAAATTTTAACAGCAATAAGCAGTCTATAGTTGAAATTACTTTATGAGACCTATATTTTAACAGTTCTTCATGATCATACCTCACAAGCTGATCAATAGCCACAGAATTACACAAATTTACAGATGCACAACAATTCCTTTAACAATGAACCAAATCTGGTAAAGTCGCAAATCGACCAGGTTGTAGTGAAAAGGTCACACAAGAACCCGTAGATTGTGTGGAAGTTGTTAATGCACATGCTGATTCTATTGTTCACACTTAGTAGGCAAACAGCTATCCACCATACTAAGTGAAAGTGATCATTCGGTTTTTTCTCCCGCGCTATACTTTGTAAACAAAGGGCAGAAATATGTATACTTTGTTCCACAAAAACTATAGCATGTAATAACACTGTCAGTGCTCGCATTTTTGGCCAGCCAGTATTATTTTGGCAGTAACGACTGCGCGACGTTATATGTGTAAGTAAATGAACTGAGAAAAACAAGTGATTCACTAGTATAATGAAAGAATAAAAACTTTATTGAACATAGTAACTTTATTTGAAAGAATTAAGAGAAGTTACCGGCTATCGACCTCGTGTGAAAGTAATTGTTCGTGACTGAATTGACGAGCCGCAGGTAGATCTGGTGGTCACATAGTTGAAATCATTCTGCAACTTGTGGGGTAGGAATGAAGACCTCGCCCACATAACAGAACCGTCTTTATTAATACGTTTCTTATTGTAACAGTATCTATTTGATAACATTTTTTGGCTACATCTTTTACTATCGATGAATTCCATCTTGATAAGTCAACTACCTGTATGTGACGAAGTCTGAAGTCCTGTACCTTATATACTGTTCCAATGCTTGGCTGACAGTGTTCTATATTGCCATGTCTGACTGTCACCATTTGGTTCCCCTGACAATAATAGACTACCATCCACAGGCGCATCCATAGTGTTTGCCTATAAAAACTAACTACGATGTCACATCTCGCAAACACTGCGAATAGCCTAGGCCTGTAATGTTATAGCTTGTCTACTTATCTGTTAAAATTATCTGTGATCATGTACAGTACGATACAAATAAATTTTAGTACAATACGTACAGTACATATTATGTCATTCCATTTTGTGTAATAAAAGTAATAGAGATTGCCTACATAAATAACCAAAATATGTATAGTTGGCAACTGGACAATGTAAGTCTCAAAAAAAGTCATCAGGACGTATAGAGTGAACAGAGGTAGACATATGTTGATAATGTAGATAATCTCTTAGTCGAGAGATGTGAGACAGATTATTGGTTTAGTTTCCATAAGCAATTCTGAATGTTTTAAGTTTATTTTTGAACTGGCTAAGACTAACGGAATGTCGAATGGTTCGTGGAAGTGCATTAAAGAGACAGGGTGCAGTAGCATAAAAAGCCTGGTCACTAAAGTTAACGCATTTTGTACGAGGAACCGCAAGGGTGAGAGAAGATAAGCGTGTTGAAGGAGCCAAGGAGTCCATCGGAATTCTTGAAGAACGTAATTATAATTATAAGCATCGGCCTAGGTTATAGCAGCATTATAACTTAACATCAAATAATAGTTTTATAAATGCACATTCTGTGTAATTTGCTACTCCACAATACCCAAAATATATTATGCCAATATGTCAGCTGTCATTCATTGATTTCACCCTGTGAATAAATCATAAAGAATTTTTCGGTTAAAGAGGCGGATGCCCCAATTTTCCACATAACCAAATATTGCCAGATATTCGATATTGGTCAATTGATGTATTGTGTTTGTATTATATATGAATGACTCAAATTGAACCCTTTTTGAATGATTTATGATCTGTTATAACAATAAAACTTCAGAAATACACAGTACAGTCATCAAATTAACGTCAATGTTTCGACGGGAGATGCTTGTATCTCTCTACGCTTTTAGAAATATGTCAGAATTAATGTATAAATGTCCAGTACAAACAGCACATATTACACTAATGAGTACACTATAGTGAGCTGGATACAAATAAAATAAAAGTACTTTACAAACATGTCACATCATGCTGATTTATTGTCACCATTTCTAGTGCATTAGCATATTTCTGACCATTATGTGGTCTATTTATAACAATTCTTTATCTGAACAGCAAGATTCACATTATACATACTGAGCACTACTTAGCAACTTGGATACTAGGTAGGCAATACTATCAAATGTAAATTATTTATACTTATTTAGCACTTTCTAACTCACTACAAAAATTTCTTACTAATGTCAATCCAAAGATTACCACAATGTGAAACTGGCAAAAATATGATGATGACTTATGCATGGGAATTCAGTTAAATTGGCATTGCATTCATAAGTTTATCAATAAAATCAATAAAGAAAATTTGTCATCCATAGAGCATGTATTTTCATACAAATCTATGATAATTCTCTCGTATAAGTTCATCAATAAGTTTACAGTCTAAACATTATAATTCGTATTAGTTTGTTTTGTGTAAATATACCATGAAATAGACAGATGTATCGTATAGTGCCTTCATACTGTGCCATTTGTTGAACATGTTGGTCAACTTGTTGAAATATAGTTTGACATTACTTTCACACTCTCCAACAAGGTTTCTACCTGTCAAAAACTGTTTGTGGAAATTACGTAATGTTGGCACCTACGAGATAGTCTATAGCTTGCGAGCTATATGTCACCACAACTTTAAAAAATCGATGGTCAAGCCCCAGCCAATGTAAGCCGAGTAACAATATCCCGACTTTATCCTTGGCTGATCCTTCCAACAAATCTTCGCAAGTTGGAAATTTTGAACATGCTCGATCTTTCAATCACGCAATTTTTCTCACAATATTGGGGCCGATGTTGCGAGAATTATCTGTTGCTGACTGATTGATCCATATATGTTGGCCACAGTATCAGGTGCTTTTAATAGAAATATGTGGATTGTTGTGTAAGCCTACAAACTATAAAAAAATACACTTACCATATGTGGATTAACACAACTTTTCATGTATGCCTCATGGAATATACATGCTTCTCAAAGTATGCGTCAAGATTTATTTTGTTAGTCAATAATGTGTTAACATTTCTTTTCATAATAATGTCTTAAAACAAGTCTATTATAATTATAACAATTGCATAGCCGACTATAGCTGTCACTTTAGGAAAAATGAATAACTTGGTAATTGACTGATGAATAAGAAAGATGTATTCCTGACAATGCCATACGGATAAGTGCGGGAACCAGATAAATGAGTGTCACATCACTGATAGCAGACTATATAATGAAAATTGCTACTTTAGTGGATGCTTGAACACTTCTGTAACATTTTGCAATTAACAAAATTGTTTGTGGAATTGTGGAATGTTTCGACGATCAGCAGGGCATTGATTCCTTAGCTTTGAAGACTGCCAGTTAATGTATGCCGCTGTATTTCACAAGATGTATAGGCTGGTGTTTATAGTGAGGGAGGCCTGTGCAGGATAGTGCGGTGCTCGTTTGGCTTTCTGTCTTGTCCAGGTGGAGGGGTGTATGAACACTTCGTCAGGAAATTGACTTGCGATAGTGGGTTGGAGATGAGGTTGTTAGTGATAGTTGGCTTAGAAGAGTTTAGGATAGTTAGGTAGATAAGGATACTATCAGCAGTTAGATATGCAGGGTATATTTAATTTGCATTAGATTTGGTGAGAGATTTACTGTACTATATGAGAAAGGTTTGTCAATAATAATCCTTAATATCAGATAGAAGTGCTCCCATGCATGTGCGTGCTGCTTAACTGTTACACATGTCATAAAATTATGGTGTGTTCGATAGTGATATTGTATCAGTTAGGCTGATGATTAGTTTTAATAAGGTATTGAGATATTACAAGCATATTACAGGTGACGCTTTTTTGGTACTCGTAAATACATCATTTACTGCTGGGCCACATTATTTAATTATGCAATCTTGAGCAAAAGCATTAATTTTATCAACTCAAATCAGAAACCGGAATATTTTCACAACCAATTCTTGCGGAACACCTGCAATCCAAAGCATTATTGTGTGACTAAGAATTTATTGAAATTACTTATTAAAATAAGTACTTATGCCAAAGAAATATAATGGACAACACTGTTAGATTCACTGAATAAATAGAGAAAGAGCTAGTCATGGTCATTAGTACATTCTTTAACTACATTCTTTCACATGTCGAGTATTTGAGTTTGTCGACATGCAACTATCGACATTGTCAAATTTAATGTGATTAGTGATGTAATATATGGCACATTACCAACACTGAATGGTAGCAAAAATCAATCATTGTATTTAATGCGCCACTGACATGTAGCGTAAGGTAGATGTCACTCGGCTATTGTATAATAGTTGGTTGTAACAACAGATCACTCTCGCTACCCCTTTATGCCGTATTAGACGACGTGAACCTCAAGAATATTTGACATGGCTCGGCGCATGGTAGAGTCTACCATTCAACAAGGCAAGGATATATTAGGTAAGTTGTTGAATTTTAAAACGCAGTTTAAATATATTTAAGATTTGAATAGAAATTCCTTTCCATATCTCAATAACAATCAATAAATATATTAGACTTGTATTATTTGTGTGTTTTACGGGGCGCTAAGCGTAGTGGGTAGATCGTTGGACTTGAACTCAGGAGACTCTGTATCGACTCCCACTCTTACCAGTATACTTGCTACCTGTGGAATTTTTTAGGCAAATAGCGCCTTGAACTTCGGGGTTGGGATAGCGATTTGGAACCAGGGGCGTGAATGCACAAAGGTCGACTATCTGCCCAAATGCGATTATTTTTCATTACATTGTTTTCTCCCCACCCTTTGTAATTGAAGCTAATCCGTTTGTCATGTTAACCACATAGGCTAGACTTTTAAAGGACCAGTGTGTCTAACTACAAGTGTATTTTGTTATGTTTTTGTTATTTTCTCTTATTACATGTGCATGTATATTCTTTTTCTACAAAACACTTGGGTATTTCTTTCAAAAAGCTTACAGGCATCAAACTCACAGTTAACTATAAAGGAGATCTTAAAACGTATCTTTTTAAGTGATACTGTCAAGTGATGATGATAATAATTTCACAAAATATATATTGTCTACCATTTTTTTGTCTATTACACAGCATAATCGATTTCTGTTTTATATAATTGCATTGCCTTTACTTCTGAATATAATTATCTTTACTCAACTTTAAATGATCAAAAAGTTGAAAATATATATAATAATTTTGTCATGGCCATATTTTTATAATCAGTGGCAACTTAGTCTGTAAAGACAAATTATGTTATTGGTATAAACTATCACAGGACCTAATTCCAGGAGCTTGCATCAATGTTTATGGCAATTCTTTATTGCAGGAAAGAAACCAGTAAGCCATTTTGCGAGTGTACATCTATGGAAGGATGTGAAGACTCAGGAACAAAGGCAGGGTGTCTTTTCTCTACGCTTCAATGTTGAAGGAAATGCCCTCGCCATCGGCTACGGGAACGGAGCAATTGATGTAAGTTATAGTTTGTTACAAAATATAGGCTCATATGTTTGTGTCAGCACACTAAATGTGTTTTGTATTGTAGAAGAATTAGTAGCATATGCAGATCTTGGGGAATAGCATGATCTCTCAGTTGTACTAACTTTAATATATTAACATGACATGACAGGACATTACACATCAGAATGAGATATAGTTTAGAGAATGCTGTGTCCATTCTTAGAGGTCAAGTATCTTTATAGTATGAATGTGACTATCTTCCTCATATATTCGGTCTCATTGAGATCACTTTGCTTAGTCGGTGCCTTTCTGAAATAAACTTTGTAGCATACCACTACTCTCTATGGTAGTTATAAAGGAACCTGAGACAATCAATATAGTTGGTTGGCTGGGTTACTAATGCTTTTATCAGAAACTCACAATATCAATGCATAGTAAACCTTACCAGTTCTGCTAGCTTTGTTATCAGAATGTAGTTAAAGAGCCCTATGGGCACAGATGTTATGTTATGAATGGCTTCCTGTCAACCAAAAAGTACACACACACACACAGACATATCTGTATATATATATATATATACAAATACACGCGCACACGCACGCACACGTATATATACAGTATATATTATAAGGATTATAATAATTAAGATTAATTATAATTAATTATAATTATAAAGAGATTAAATCATTATAGTGCTAACCGCAGAGGGGAAACAGCCTAGATGTTTTGCATACTCCCTATATATGTGATACGCCATCATTATATACAGAGAGGTAAATACCATAAGATATAGTGTCATTAGCATTCTAAACAGTCACACCAAAGAGGAATTCTTGCATTACTATAATGCAAGCACTACCCATACTGACAGATGAGGTAGCATCATGGCAGAGATAAGTACCATAGGAGACAGTGAGTGCCATCAGCATCCTAAACAACCACATCATATAGTCAAACAGAAATCTTTGTATAATTATATTGCAATCACTACCCAGACAGAGTGATGGCCGGAAAGCACCTTTTGACTCAGTAGGATACTGTGTAGACTGCGGATCAAGCTAGGGTCATCTAGAATTCAATTCTGAATATCTATTCATATAGATAAATACACACGAACCCAGTCCCTCTATACAGTTGTATTATTGTTAGATCGTGGTATGTTAACAAGATGATTTTGTAGATGATCGATGTTTCGAGTGGTAAAATGATCAAAAATCTGCGTCAAGCACGTTATGGAGGCTTCCAAGTGATGTGCATGCAATTCTGCCCCACACAAACCAGTAATCTGTTTGTCTCGACCTCTGAAGGAAATGTTATAGTGTGCGATACAAATACGTCGGATTGCAAGAATATAGTTTCAGGTAGGCTGACTAGTAGATTAAGAGCGCGTTTCCACAGCCAAATTAGCTACTCAATATATGTTGTTATCAACACTACCCTATGCCACAGTGTGTAAGTTGGTACGGGGTGCATACATTAGGGTTAACTTTTCATGTAGAATATGCTATTTAATTCCTCATATACAGTATATAAGTCAGAAACATGTAAGGCTACATATATTCGGAAAAATATACTTACTTATACATTTTGAACAAGAGTAATTTACTTTCGCAAGTCTCTTTAATACAAACTGTAAATATGGTATAGAAATCTATGAAAGTTGAAATTTTATGAAATTAGCGTAAATTGTTTCTGGAAAAAAATAAGAAAACATTTAATCCTTGAAGAGGATTTTTGTGTCCCTATATGTATATTAATGGATCAGGGACCAATAAGAATTTAATATTTAGGCCATTTGGGTGGGAGTTTTATTTCCAAGCGGTAACTTTCATGATAAAATTTTTTTGTCAGAGGAAAACAATGAAATCAACTGTTTCGACTTCAGCTGCGATAGCTATATGTTCGCTACGGCTGGTAAAGATTTGGGCGTACGAGTGTACGATACCAAAACATACAAGGTTAGTCTCACCCACACAATTCTAGCACCTTATGTAACGGATTATACGGCTTTTACTATGCTCTTCAGCGACTTAACACCTTTAACAAAAGAGCTGGAATCCTAGGACTTTTACTACGCGCCCAGGTGTTACACCTGCAAACGTGGGTCATTTACTATGTGGTGTGGGATCTTGGGACGTTTACTAGGTGACATGTGTGCACACAGTTATCGTAACAAGTCGTATTTATTTAGTACTCAATATTTATTGTATTCAACATTCATCATGGAATACAA
>WURV02190921.1:0-12415 GCA_011762755.2 Epimenia babai | reverse complement strand
ATAAGATTTATCCAAAGCGAGTCGTAGGGCACACGTTGAAAACATTGCTTTAACAGTATGGTTTCACGTATGCCCGGTTTTCGGCACGTACCGTAAGCTATGATTTTCTCCCTTGTGCTCCAATAATGTCAAGGCATGGCAAAGTAGTTAGATTTTTTTATAATGATAGAAATATTACGATATTACGCTTGCAAATCAGCGAGATAAGGCCAATAGATGACGGTCAGTTATTTCAATTTCGGATAGTAGCAACAAATTCCATGAAACCTACTTATCATATACACTCCGTAATATACAGCAAAGAACGTTGATGATAAGGAGTTTCCTTATGAGAGCGCTGTAAGGACATTTTCGTCAAAGGTGTATGCAAAAACTCTGGACAAGACAGACTGAGATTCGAATTAGAGACGAGGTTACGTGTACTTCTGCCAGACAACGTTGCAAGTCGCGTGGTGGCAAAACGGAACATCTATACCGGGTATTGTCCGATTCAAATTACATGATGTTGTCACCGGCCTGACAAGCCTCCCTAAAATTGGTGTCGATTTTACATGAGTTTTATTTAGACATACCGGAAGAAATCGCATCTTTAGCATCGAAGAGAGTGTAAGGGGCAACAAATGAAAGAACCGCGATTAAAACCGTTAGACGATACATCGCTAGCTGTTTCCCGAGTTACTCGCACACTAATCTAGTCTGATATCCTCGAGCAACTCCGATAATAGAGCGCCTATGATTGGCTGATTTTCACGCGCTGGACCAAGGAACATTTATTTGACAAAGGGAGCTAATTCCAACGCCGATGTACTTGCGAACGCATCCCAAAACAGACTTGTACAACCACGTGAAACAATTGATAACCACTCCATATATGATGTACGAATTTTTAGAATCATTCCCATCATTCAATGTCCGATTTTATTTTACCCTTAAAGACCTTATAAACGTTGAAGACACTCTAAGGAAAGTTTCTTTTTGTTTTGCGCGAAACGCGAGGGTGCAACTGGGCTTTAATTAATTTATATAGAACTTATATTACTGCCAACTTTGAAAAAGAACATATTATAAGCTTGCATTCAAAACTGCAATGCAATACTCGGACTCATAATAGTCGGGCATCTCGGATGAGATGATTTAATGTGAAAAATCGATAAATCTTAACAAATCACAGTCGTTCGTCATGAAGAAGACCGATTTCGCTCAACTTACAGGATTTTTTTTCTGTATGTAGTTCGCCTTATTGATATACAAGTTTGACTTCCTTCGCTTCCTTTCATTAAACCTTCTCTACATTTGTGGAGCATCTATCGTCAGATCAAACACCACATCATTTCTGTGTATACATTCTATTATGCCTTAGCTGTGCGCATATTACCATTGCATCATTTGGATTTTCGTTGAATAAACCAATAAATACAAAATAAATAAAACCATTCACATGTCACGTCTCCCTACACGTGCTTGATAGTGTACGCTTTGTATATTAGCAATAATTGGTGTTGGGTTTTTTCAATAATATAAATGCATCTCACGATAATAATTCTATTATCTGGGTCAATCCGTTATTAAGAGTTGATTTTTCTACAAAGATTAATCGAATATAGCTCTTTTCATTAGATATCCTAAAGCTATATGCCCTTGATGTTGAAGACGTTATAATCCTCGTTAATGAACCCGGACAATCAAATTATCGAAAATACGTGTGTTAATCAATTGCATCGACGCCGAGTTTTCCTGTACCCATTGTCTGACATTACGGAACACAGCCGGTAATCGAAATTCGAATGTCTGGCTGTTTCCGTATATGGGATACTTCCCACGACTTCGTTACCACTTCGCACCCGTTATCGTTGATAACCATCACTCTATCCCGATGGTCGTTTTTCTCACCGGCCAATGTGCCACATGTCCGTTGTAAATGCCACAACGATGTTTCATCTCACCTGTACAACAATAAATCTTCCGTATGGCGTTGTTTCAGGATACGTATCTCTAAAATGGAGTCATTTGTCAACGCAAAATTACTTGCAGACAAGTTGCTTGAGCATTAAGTATAACTGAAGTTCAGATATATTCAGTCACCATGTTTATAACAGGAGCGTCACACTGGAACAGACTCCGCAGTGATTTCGAATTGAGAAATGGGCCTCCCGCCCTCCCTTCTTACCCAATTCAGCGACATCGGTCATGACAATGTCACGTGCTTAATAGTACAGTATCGAATTGAAAGGGAAATATAGGAAAATCAATGGTAAATACAGACAATCTTTATAAATATTAGTGTGTGTGAATAAAGGTACATTGTATGATACCGACTCATTTTTCAAACCACCATCCCAAGTATGTAAAAATACCGGCTTCACCACGAATATGTTATCAATGCCCTCAGTTCTCCCGACCACAAGTTTACATTCCAATATAGAGGTGTGGGTTGCCGTGTTAGCCATGTCGTAATTTTAACATAATCCAATATGTGGTGTAACACTTTCAAGCGGTCCGGGATCGTAAGAAATCAGTCAGTTGTAAAACAACGGCTGCGACAAGATACAAGACACACGCATGCTCTCGAAGACGACATTTCAACACAGTTCTTATTTGGCCATGATGGGGTAGGTCGCGTTGTTATTAGAGCGTCTGACTGCGAATCCAGGGGTCTCTGGATTGATTCTCGCCAACGCTGCAGCGGTCTTCTGGCAAAAACGCTTTAAACTCCTGTGCGTATTGGAGACCGGGGCATCCTTGCAGTGTGGGTCTACTAGCGATTTCCCCCCTCTGATGTAGCTGTGGTTCAGATTCTGTATGGATGGTCTCTGTGATATGTGCGATGTGTAATACTTATTGATAGTCATAATAAAAATTCAACCGTACACATACGTATTCATTGCTGAAGATGTCTACATTTACTACTGATTTTCCTGTATTTCCCTCGCATCGATATTGTACTATTAGCACGTGGCATTGTTATGATCGAAGGAAGCAATATTACCTGGTCGATATCGGTCATGCTATGTACAAAATGAGTTAATGCATCGTTGAATATGTATCACTGAAAAATACCATACCCCATCCGCTGCACATGCGTATTATCTATCTTCCTCGTTCTTAGACACATTTTGAACTAGCACCGTATTTGTTGGTGCTTTTGCCGTTTCTCTAACAAAAAACGTGCATTACAAACCTCGTAAATATGAATAGTTATGTGTAGTGTATATTTTATACCGTGTGTTATATTAACAGATATTAGTAGCAGTAGTTTATGTATCTGATCGCATTTGACTGCGGGGTGGCTTACTTTCTAGCTCCCATGCTGAAGAAACAGGACGCAAAGATTTTGGATTTCGGGTATTACCAATTCTGATTTACCCTATGATCGTGGACAAGGTCCATTACCCTAATAGCTCTTGTCGACATAGCTATGAGAACAGACCGGCGAATTTTGTTGGAATACTAATTAATAAGCGCAGATGTATATATGTGGGGGAATCCCTGACACCTACTACTAAGCGTACTGCTGACTTCCGCAATGACTCGTGGCAAAGTCATTTGTCAAGCTTCATACTAGATGTAATCTGTGGCAGATGAATGTCATACTGTGGCACTGTACTTTACTGTGGTATGTTAATGCGTATTTCGCTCCCAGAATTTCTCCAAACTTAGCCTACTAAGTAGCCACATACACACTCAATGTCAATACCCTTATATCCGGTGATTAACAAATAATTCGTGACGCGCGAGGGTTTCACGCCCTTTCGTGCAACTATTTTATTAGTGCTGACGGTATGGAACTTGACGTTTTTAGCGTAAATAATGGGCGCTTAGACCGTCGTTACTTTACCCCGTCACCTGAAAAGACAAGAAAACAATCTAGTTCGGACAGATCGCATAATACTTGCGAATTGCCTGTTTATTATTTCAATTATAGCGAAAAAAGCGTCGACTCTTAATAGAGCAAAATCGGAGTTAACGTTACAAGTGGGTCAGCATCACCCACTGGGCCGCGAAAGACCATAAGGAAAACATTGAATTTATGTCGATAGTTACTCTTTGCCCAGTCACGGTACTGCTAGTTGCTTAAAATGGGGTGTAATTAATGCTAGCAATTACCGAACGCGTGTCTTTGAGAATGCATTTTTTGCCTTGGCACCACTGCAAAAAATGGATTTCGTAAGAATTCGACCCGCATTATAACACGGATGACGGATTGTGCTATCAAACGGTGAGCGGAGAATGTCATAACTAACAAAAAGTCACACATACGCACACAGAAACATGCAGACACACTAACACAGACATAGACAGTCATACACAGAAAGAGTTACACGTACAGACACACATACGATCATACCTACACATGGATATAGACACCCACATACACGCATTCATCCACACGATCCGAAACATACACGCACATGGATATACACACGTCCACGCACACACACACACACACACACACACACACACATATATATATATATATATATACGCATGCACAATTATAGACACGCATACATTATTTAAGTCACCTAATGTGTAGTATCGCGAGAGCTACTATATATACATATATATCTCATATTACTTACATATTCTTGACCAACTTTCGAACCCCTACAACGAGTGCCGGGAAGGGCCACGATTTTAATAATCTTACTGAAGTCCTCGCATTGTATCCCATCCGAGCATACAATGGTCTCATCCTAAAATGATAAAAACGCGGTAAAATCGCCGATGCTACTAAGAATACTCTCGTTCTGTTACTCACTGTTTCCAACAAGACGTGGCGTCCCTACTACCGACATCTACTACACTAACCCAACCTATCTTACGGTGCTACATCTTCATAGCTGTGCTAGAGAATTTTCAATGATGGAGTGTACTATATCATGGACCTTATTCTTACGTTAGTTTACCCCCTATAACGACTATAAGAAAGCTCTAATCCAATCCGTTACCGAACTTCTCTCAATGTTTTAGAGATAGACACTGTATTATCTCAAATTACAAGAGTTAAGGGGTTTCAAAAACTACATAAGTTTTTTTTTTCATCCGGAGAAATTATATTTTTTTAAATTATTTCTATATACGTGCTGTCTTCTTTTTCCTAGAATTTATCCGATGTAAACGCACATTCTTTTGAATTAAAATGCACATTTACCTGTAACTCTGATAACTTTGAAAACATTTGACTGACGAGGGAAACCCGGTATTTATGAGTTGAAACACGTTAACGAAGATTCCAAGGCAGCTACGGGCTTCTTCGCATTTTCTTATTTTGTTAGTTAGAAAGAACTAGGCCGATTCCAAAGAACGTAAATATGTTCCACATTGAGCTACTTCTGTGACAATCGAGGTATAATTATATGACGATATAGTAGAGAGGTTACCGTCACAGAGACCATTACCGTAGGTTTGGTAACACCGTCACTACCGCGGGAGAAGGCTTCATTTCTTGAAGTTCATTAGCTGCAGACTGTTATATATAAACGCAAACTAGACCGAGCGAGCAAGAAAACAATAAGCCGACATGTTATTCCTTTCGGCAGAGAAAAATGCGATAAAATATAGAAAAACCAGCCCTGCCTTTTTTCCGGCATTATATTTCCGTGCTTAGTGAGTACAGACTCATTACGCATATTATATACCACTGTTTGGATACTATTAGGGTTGTTAGCGTCTGCCAGGGACCCTTGTTTGGCATTGCCCGCAGTTGTGTCGGGCCACATTTTATAGAGTGCGCAACACTGCAAAGGTTTTAACTATGTACGGTGTATGTTGCTCTGTAGATAATATTCGACTTAATGTAGTGTACTAAGAAACCTGGTTTGGGCGGGCTCTTCCGTCTGTAGCCAGCCAGCATTGTTCGTCGTGGCTCAGGTGACTGCCAACGTTGTCGTTTTTATAGCGTTTACCCGTGGGAGGGCGGAAGCAACGCGACGAACTGCGCATTTAGCGTATCACGTGATATTCTCACGCACATATGAGGAATAAATATCGTTCATAACAACGGTATTATCTCTGAATCTGTGACAACTGACACTCCACTACGCGCAAATGTCACAAGCTGGCGTACAACTGTATTAAAATGTTAAAAAATAATGTGTTTATATAATTAAGATTTTGACCATTAACAGTATACCTATCAATAGACTGACGGTAGAGGATCGCTGACTACGAGGTCTAGGCCCTTTGCATTAACTAGCTTAATCCTTTTTTGTCAAAACATCCGCCACTGTGCGTTATTTCTGCAGCCAGTGATTCGGATGGCATCGGCTTTTATAATAGTGTTACGTGTTAGCCCTCGTGAGTCATGTATTTTTAGCCCTCATGAGTCATGTATGTTATCATAGGATGAATACCGAAGTAATCGTTGTGATAGACCATCCTGGGCCATTATACAGAGCTAGCCTATTAATGTGGTTGACACGACAATCTGATTAGCCTCACTTATATGGGGTGGGGGAAAACACCTAGTGTGAAAATCCCACAGAGTCTGGGAAAACAATTGACCTTTTCCGTTTACGCCAATAGTTGCATACATATGAACTACATATGTAGCACACTCCGCTAAGTTCATGATAGGTCCATGTTTATTTACAATGAGATGACGACATAGCGGGGAGGTAGGCGACATAGATATCATATATAGAGCATCAAAAGCACAGCAAACGTCAGAGGGAAAAATCCCTAACAGAACCACACTGCAAGGGCTACCCATGGGCAATGAAGCTTAAGGCGTTTTCAGCCCGAAAACGCAACAGTTAGTATAGTGGTTAGAGCGGGATTTGATTCAGGGACCCCGGATTCAAAGTCAAACGCTCTAACCACTACGCCAGTTGCCACCTGCTATGAGTCATACATATTTCTCTTAAAATGACGCTATATTTTTCATAGTGAGACTGGTCCTTTGCATCATATACTTCCAGCTATGTGTCATTGCTTGTAGTCGACGCGGCAAGAGAAATGCCCACAGTTATATCTACCAGTTACTCCGTGTATTACTAAGTTCTGTTTGTAAATCTGGATTAACGTTAAACATTGTACAGAAACGTTATAATTTAATAAGACGTTGACATAATTAGCCTTGTTGAACGCAACGTGTTGATAACTTGTTGAAACGTAGCTTGAAGTTGCCTTCCCACTTGGGAAGATTCCTTGACTCTTCGAGGACAGTTTGTGAAAACCGCACAATATCATAAAACCGGTCATACAATTTATAGTTAGGAAGCGGGAGTGGCATACGAAACCTTTGACTTTCTATATAAGCCTCAGTGAGTTTTAAGACTAGTGGCGATATACAGCAACAACTTTAGTGTGCCGTGAGTGCTTAATATTTGAAACCTTAATATCTCGCAATGATGACACCCTGATAAAAAAGGTTGTTTAATATATCCGTTGCGTTTAACAAATCATTCAGTATGAAGGCACCGAAAGTTAGCGCATACATTTCAGGTGATAATTCCACTAGAAACTGCTTCAACATGTCACTTGTGCATTTGCTGTAGCGGTGGACGTTCGGCCCCGTGACGTAATCTGTCGTGTCACCCTGACTCATGATGTAGCCATCGGACGCCGGGCATTTCGCGGATTTCGGATTTGGACCGCCGTCCATATCCACGCCCATACTATGTGTACAGAAAGTAATGCCGTCATCCAATACATAGCGCGCAACTTTTTGACGGTGAAAAATAGATACGACCGTAATAAAAAAAGTCTAATGACACAAGTGTTTACAGCTCGAATCGAAAACAATGTCATCATCACTACTCTGCGTGAACAAGCGTACGACAATAATAATGCAGATAATCATTAAATATTTTTATATAATGACACAAGTGTTTACAGCTCGAATCGAAAACAATGTCATCATCACTACTCTGCGTGAACAAACATACGAAAATAATTATGCAGATAATCATTAAATATTTTTATGTAACGTACAGTATCGACTACAAAATCTCAGAATCAACTACAAAACCAAATACCGATATGAATGGGAATCGAACAGAGGTCCAATGCAAAATGAACTTTCATTGACCGCAACATCGGGGAGCCGCGTTGCTCTACAGTTATGAATAAAGGGCACAACTGGTAGGATATATTTAGATGAGCGATTTGAAAAAAAAACACTCATTTTTGCATTCACACAGAATACTTCGTTGGGTGAAAGGAGATTGAGCACACATTTATATGCAGTGCAATGTTATACGAGTCGATATACAAGTGGGTCGATTTCAAAATCTAGAAAGTACATGAATCGATTATTTTCTTAATATCTACAATATGCAGTGACATAGAATTACGTTTACTCTTACTTTAACCGGCATCAAAGGCGGGAATCGAACGGAAATGAAGCATAAACTCGGGGGCTTTGAACTGGCTTTGGCCATCGGCTGTATCATTTGATACCATAATGCTCCTACTAAAAACGGAGTTTTCTCGAGCACCGACGTTCGACAAAGATAACATTGTATAAAAATAATATTGATTTTAATCGATAAACGACAAAGTTTTGGGCTTAACTCATATCGGTTTCGTTCAGTGAGACAATTGTGCACAGTAATTTATATTGGTTACGTTCATTTCATTCGTTTGCTTTGTTATGTCCCGACTGAGTTATTAAACAATTAACGGACTAACCTCGCCATAGCCATTTGTGCGACTCCTCGTAGAGATTTAATGTTGAAATTGAACTCGACAACGGATACTGACATCCGCGTGCAGACTTTTCCGGCGTCGTTGCTTGCTGTAAATTGCGGTACACCGTGTGTGCCCAACAGCTGGTAGCTGTAGCGGAAAGAAAACGCAAAGTGGCAAGGTTATTGCCAAATTATTCTTATTTTAATAATCAAAAATCGGCATGGAACATTGATTCATTCGCAAGGAACTCAGATGACGGAGAGCAGGCAAAATTTCGAGCCGCGCATCTCTACGGTAAAGATTTCAAATTGCAATAATTTTACCATGATAATCATGAAAGTGCTATCTGTTTTTTAAAAGCCGAATGCGAACGTCCATTAAAAGTCGTAGATAGAGGTGGAACTGTTTTTACATACAAATGGACATTTCTAACACTTCCTTGCTTGGTGAAGCTTCAAGACGAATTCGTTTCCTATGGCTAGCTGGTTATTTTGATGTCGATTTATACTGGTACACCACTTTTATGGTAACGTCATAACCTGCTCGGCAGATAATTGAACCCTCTCCATACACGTCGTTAATATAAATACCACCCGAGATCCTACCAGTAGGGGGGAGGTTGCCTATAATGGGGCGCTTTCTTTTCTTGCTCGCATAATTGTTCTGCGATGTGAACCTAAAGATTAGTTTTACTCTTCTTTGTTTGCTTAGTTGAGATAATATTAAAGGGTCATGTGATATAAAATATAATTTCAAACGTCCCATTTTAGGCAGCCAGGACGCCTAATATGGGGCGATGTCATAAATATTAATTTACTAATACAAAATGACACTTATTACAAATGAAATAGTTCAATAATCTACGTTAAGCTCCCTCTCTTATTTACAAACCATCTTAATCAACGAGGAAATAAACAGAGCAAAGCTTAAACGGCGATATCATTCATCTCCTTGCTTATATATCCCATGAGAACAACAACCGTACACCACGAAATATCATATATAGCCATTAGATGAATACCATCACATGGATAATAAACGAACTTCCGCCTATTATCAAAAATCACCTACACTGAGAACGCAAGCCCATCATTGCCTGCTGACAACCACCGAATCCCAAAGGCAGACTAGTAACTATCCAGTAAACTAGCATCTGATCGTCTAAGTAACGGAATGAGACCATGCCATAAACCACGCTGCAAACTTTGCAAACAAATTGACACACAAGATATTATCATCGGACCCAACGACACCACTCATACTGTCATAGGCTCACATCTCAAGTGATGTGCGTCATCGTATGCAAGAAATGCCCCAAAACCATCTACATTTGGGACACTGCACAGACGATACGCCAACGAACGAATAGCCATAAAATAGACATACGTAAACCCCAATCTCAGAAACCAGTCGCCGACCACTTCCAAGTAGCCAACCACTCCTAGAATGACTTTCGGGTCGTGTCGCCATTCTCATTCAAGTCCACAATGAGAAACGCATCAATCGTGAAATTCAAGAAGTCAAAATTATCAACAACCTCAACTGTGTGGCCGAAGGACAACAGAGACGAGTGCCTCCTTTCACATTACCGCGACTAGAAACCACATCATCATCTTCCACGACAAAGATTAGTAAATTTCAACGTATACCTTACACACTTCTACCATCTCCTATTTTCAACTCTTCCACTACTGGCTACTCTTGTTCACACCCCAACACGTTTCCTTTGCATTATCTTTCTGCTCTATTTGTCTGTTTCCATGTAGTCTACTTCGTTTTTCTCTACCCTTTGTTATCAGGCTAGCGACTTGCTGTGTTGGCGTCTCATTGGCTTTGTGTGTAGGCTTACTGGGTTTTCCATACTTGCACAGCGAATATTTGAATCTACGTAACCTTAATGTTTTCTCCGCCATTATCCTGTTCCAATATAATCCCGTGTGTGTCCCCAGCGCGACTAAGTGCATTTTGTGAAGTATGCTTGTATATGTAAGCTCGCGGAAATCATAATCTTAGTCAAAATGGTGTTACATTCACGTTCCGTCTATAATAATGGCGACATTTCCTTGACACCAATTATCCACTCACCCAGTAAATATAAGCAAGTGCTCGTGATTTTTCCAGTCGTCATAAAAATGAACGACCGCTTCGAGTGTGCGTTCCACACACGCGGTCAGTCTTCGATGATCGTTAAGGAACGTACGTTTCATCTTTCCGAGTCCTGGGATAGGTTCCTGTAGATAATTGCAAGTGTACAGAAATATTTATCCTTACCGTAGCGTCACCTTGTAATCAAAAATACGAAGGTAACACCTCGTTGACTAACTATATAAGGATTAACACAAGCTTTCGTATATTAATTATACTTCGTTAGGTGTAATCAAGGTTTTACCTACATTACTTACTGCGTTTTGCTTTCTACACTCTACAGGATTTTGAAACTTATACATGTTATATATTCCAGTGGGAGAAATAGTCCCTACGCAAGTGTCTTCTATTACCTTACAAAATACAATTTATTTTTGATGATGTATTTGACATATTTTAAACAGGAGGAGGAAAGAGTCATTCTACGATATTCAAAATTGGCATACTCCTTCGTCATATTAACGCCTTTGAAATATTTTTCAACCCAGGCTACTATATGAGAGAGCCGTAACGGACGAATTGATAAGAGCCATAAGACCCGATCTAAATCAACCGGATGCTTTCAGTACTGATTGTAAGCTGTCTTTATGCTACCTTCCTTATCTCAATACTTGGGGCGATCGAGAACGACATGCGCAAAGTCCTGGACAGAGACTTGAATGCTTCCTCAACCTGTGGTGACAACGAATTTTAATATCTATTAACGCTGACACAAATATACCTCCTTAGTGAAGCAAGTACGTGTCGGATATGCCGTGTGGGGTAATGAATTCAATATCCGATTTGTACACATCGTAACTTCTCCCTGGTTGGTTCCGGTCATTAGCATATGCTTAAAATAAGTATTGTTTTTTTTCCATTTTATGTTTCAATACCGAGGAGGGTTATGGCTGTATACATACAGTCGTACTATAGATCTAAACCGTAGCCAATCAGCTTCTACTTGAATTAAGGAAGACTTACATAAATTTCAGTAACGACCGCGAATTGGAGGAGGAATGTCTCGGCCATCGCATCTTTTTTCAACTGCCGTAATTTTGCTGCTGCGCTAAAAGTCATATATCACGGTGATTCGTAAGGACCTACGTTCACTACCACAATACGATAGTGATTAAGATTGGAACGTAGAAAAGTTAATTAATCAGATAGTCGTTGTGTATGCCATTATAGCCTTTCACAAATGTAGCCATCCTGTGTAGTAAGCACGGGAAACAGATTAGCATCGCTAATGACCTGTCGAGAAAAAGACAGTAGTAACACACGGATTTTAGGCAGCCGCCGATTCATGCCTCTGGTTTCAAATGCCTACATTCAAATAAATAGTAGGCTTAATTATTGTATGAATAGTAAGGGATAGGCGTATAGTTGGTAGATCGCAAAGACCTGGTAAAGAAATGCGACACATACATATGAGTATGTGGTGAATATAGCTTCCATTAAAGATAGGTTGTACTTTGGTTACACTATGCCTTTCATAATGATAATCAACAACGCGGTCCCATAAGACAACTTACAATCGCAGCGCTTCATGATCAAAGACCACTTGGCACTTGAAGTGGAGGTGTTTTTTCAAGAGATCGTTGTCTCTCTTTGATCGTTTCAGGTCGAAATGACTTGATAGTTCTGAAGTGAGTAC
>WURV02190910.1:0-12415 GCA_011762755.2 Epimenia babai | reverse complement strand
ATTGTGTGATTTTAGTTAACTATTGTAAAGCACATGTGATTGTAACAAATTTTCATTAATTTTTACAGAATATGTGCGATATAAATACAATATTACATTACACTACAAAACTAGGCTTATTCGGTTCGAAGTTCGAACACGCAACATCTCGCGCGAAGGGCCGCGCTTTTACCACTGCACCACTTGCGCCGACAGCGACATGCGAGCGATAATATACGGATAGGTTGTCCGCTGTGATTTAAAACCAGTTTGTGAATAGGCGAAGGCCGACTGTCTGCTCGGAGTCGACGTGTGTTCTCTCGAGACTTTCCACAGTCATATGAGGGTACGCATGTACGCATTCTCATAGATCATAATAATAACGTAGTGAGACGTTGCGAAAGGTTTGTCGAAAGTATATCTATGTGGAGGATTACGGGATTTGTATGCGCTTATTGAACGCGTCCTGTTCTTACGGCAACCACAGGTCGAACTGACGGGGAACAGCCTGTACGAGTACATACACCCAGCTGACCACGATGAAGTGACGGCTCTTCTTAGCCTGCATCACCCCTACCACACACACATACTTCAAGGTAACACTATGGAATAGTGGAATTTTAGCATGCACCACGTACGGCACCCACATACTTCAAGGTAACTATGAAATAGTGGAATTTTAGCATGCACCACCCTACCGCACCCACATGCTTCAAGGTAATAACCCGGACTAACTGCACCACTTTAACCGCACCAACATACTCTCGAAGAAATGTGTGTATCGCTCCTTTTGAATTGAGTTTGTTTGACATAATAATAAATAATAATAATCCATTTGTTTTGGAGGCGCCCTAATAACTAGTACATCTCTAAGGCGCCTGTATACATTTCGTGGGATAACTAATTATATTGTATAGCACAATAGTAAGTGCATATAGGTAAATCATAGCCTAACACAACAGTTTAATGAAATGATATGAAATAACTAATTATATTGCATAACACGATAAAAATACATTTAAGTTAACTCATAGCCTGACACCATCATTAAGTGAAATGGAATGGAATGGAATCATAAGTTGATAGCATGATTTAAGTCGCTGAAATAGATACAACAAATTCAAAAAAACGTTGTACGGTTTTAAGAAATGTGTGTATAGCTCCTTTTGAATTGAGTTTGTTTGACATAAGTTGATAGCATGATTAAGGTCGCTGAAATAGATGCAACAAATCTAGAAAGCGCTGTACGGTTTTAAAACTATTAATAGAAAGGAAAACCCTCGCTCTAAGGAAATTCAAACTGAGAACTTGGCAGTAGGTGTACGCTAGGTAGTCGGTCTTTCCTCCATCAACAAACCACCCAATGGAGATCGCTGATATGGGCGGATTGGTCATTTCCATATGCAATAAAACAGAAAGACTATCAATGATAAATTACAATAACACAAGAAACAAACTTGTTTGTTCTGTTTCAGATATCGAAATCGAACGGTCGTTTTTTATTCGAATGAAGTGTGTCTTAGCAAAAAGAAACGCCGGTCTTACAAATGGAGGGTACAAGGTAAGCGATTTTTGTGGCGTTCATTCGTCAATAGATTTAAATTCATAAATAGTTTCAAATTCGCCAAGATTCCCTTATACGCCAAATTTTAAATTTGTCAATCCTAAATTCGTCACGAGTACAAAGTTGTGGTATTAAAAATATTTTGCGGTTAGTTTTATTTTGGGAGTTTCACAATGAGGCTCAGCCCGTAACGAGAGCTATACTTTGTTCTCGTGTTCTCTGCTAGGCGTCAGTCCGTAACGCGAGCGATACTTTGTTCTCGTGTTCTCTGGTAGGCGTCAGTCCGTAACGCGAGCGATACTTTGTTCTCGTGTTCTCTGGTAGGCGTCAGTCCGTAACGCGAGCTATACTTTGTTCTCGTGTTCTCTGGTAGGCGTCAGTCCGTAACGAGAGCTATACTTTGTTCTCAGTGTTCTCTGATAGGCGTCAGTCCGTAACGCGAGCTATACTGTGTTCTCAGTGTTATCTGGTAGGCGTCAGTCCGTAACGCGAGCTATACTTTGTTCTCAGTGTTCTCTGGTAGGCGTCAGTCCGTAACGCGAGCTATACTTTGTTCTCGTGTTCTTTCATAGGCGTCAGTCCGTAACGAGAGCTATACTTTGTTTTCAGTGTTCTCTGATAGGCGTCAGTCCGTAACGCGAGCTATACTTTGTTCTCGTGTTCTCTGGTCGGCGTCAGTCCGTAACGCGAGGTATACTGTGTTCTCAGTGTTATCTGGTAGGCGTCAGTCCGTAACGCGAGCTATACTTTGTTCTCAATGTTCTCTGGTAGGCGTCAGTCCGTAACGTGAGCTATACTTTGTTCTCGTGTTCTCTCATAGACGTCAGTCCGTAACGAGAGCTATACTTTGTTCTCGTGTTCTCTGGTAGGCGTCAGTCCGTAACGCGAGGTATACTTTGTTCTCAGTGTTATCTGGTAGGAGTCAGTCCGTAACGTGAGCTTTACTTTGTTCTCAGTGTTCTCTGATAGGCGTCAGTCCGTAACGAGAGCTATACTTTGTTCTCGTGTTCTCTCATAGACGTCAGTCCGTAACGCGAGCTATACTTTGTTTTCGTTGTTTTCTGT
The DNA here is from genome assembly GCA_011762755.2 of Epimenia babai. Taxonomy (NCBI): domain Eukaryota; kingdom Metazoa; phylum Mollusca; class Solenogastres; order Cavibelonia; family Epimeniidae; genus Epimenia; species Epimenia babai. The sequence continues at coordinate 9,807 of WURV02190910.1, read as the reverse complement.
TCGCCATTGATAACCGACGAGAACCACCTGCATTATTCCCTTTTCAGGTCATCCACTGCAACGGGTATCTAAAGATCAAGCAATACACGATGGACATAGCCCCGTACGACGGATGTTATCAGAACCTCGGCCTGGTCGCCGTAGGACATTCGCTTCCTCCCAGCGCCATCACAGAGATTAAAATGTTCAACAATATGTTTATGTTCCGTGCCAGCCTCGATCTCAAACTCATATTTCTCGATGCCAGGTACAATAAAATTAGTTTTATAGTATGTTTTATCTCCTTGGAGATTTTTAAACACAGCATGACTTCATGTTAATTTTCTTTGAAAGAGTTTTACGTGGGCGTGCGTTCAAGTCTGTGCATACCACAACAGCTCTCAGTACGTCTTGAACCCCCAAATCGTATTTATTAATGAACCGACGCTTCAGACATCGGTGGCCCTTCCACATTCTCATTCTCCGACCCATTTTCGCGATTTGCAGGCTCGCATTTCGTGCAATAGTATAGTCAGTATTTCTGAAATTAAAACGCCTAGAGTTCTAAGTAGCAATACACGATCGAACAAAATCACTTTGTTTAATATGAATTAAACACAAATAAACAGTTCTGCACTGGTCTCCGCCTTCATGACCTTCCACAGCGTCATGCCTAGCTTTCTACGACCTCTATAAAACAGATTAACTACGTTTACAGGGTGGCTCAGTTAACGGGATATGAACCGCAGGATCTGATCGAGAAGACGCTATACCATTACATCCACGCGTGCGACATCCTTCACATGCGATACAACCATCACACGTGTAAGTAGTTTGGTTTTAACTCCGTCGTTAATGACGTTACCGATACGATAGCTCCGGTGTTTTCCCAGTGCAATCTGGAGAAAATAGACACACTCAGATCAGACTCGGTTGCCGAAGCTAAAATAAAACGATACATACATCGAAGGAAACGAGACACCGTCGGCATCAGCCGGGAAACGAAGACACACAAGTATAAATATGTACTTATCAAGGCATAAATATGTACTTCAAACTGGGAAAAATTAATCGTGATTTCCGATCTTTGATTGTAAGCTTTAGAAAATAGTCAACGGAAAGAAGGCGTATAATCCGCCGACACTGCAAATTCTCGGGATGGTAGTCACTGGACGAACACCCCGCACGAACGGCGTGTTAAGGTTGTGGAGTGAAAATTGAAAAGACAATGTTTCGGTGCGACATAATTACTGGAAATAAATGCCAGTCGCGCTTGTATTATTGCATTTTTGGGCAATTACGAAGCTTATAATAGTCCTGCAATACAAATAATTCTCAATATTAAGCATGATTAGATAAAATTGATTTCTGTGAACTCGGAAAAAAACCACGCTTCACACCACCGCACGACTGGCGCCGGCAAATGTCGTTTACCGTGTTTGATGTATCGTACTTGATTGTATTGTTAAATCTCTCGAAGATGTCACACACCTTCTAGAATCCGTAACATTGTGCGTAAATGGCTTTGTAGCCAATTGTTACCAGAGACATCAAACGAATTAACAATCATAGATTGTTCGTCAGTTATCATCAGCATATTGACTAATCCCTGGCTCGTAAGACGTCGTACTATTTACCAGATCTCGATAATTCTGATTACCTACTATGGGTCTCGAAGTAACAAAACAAATGTGAAGTTTAGATGTACTTTATAAATGGTACTAAATGTCAGTTGCAATTATAATATTGCCCGTTTATACTTTAAAGAACTTTTGCACTAACGCGCGTCACTGATGAATCTTTATATTCAAGCCTGAAACTATTCCTTATATCCGGTTATGGAAGAAAGAGAGAAAACCGTAGGTTTGTGCCTATTCTAACTCGCAACCTCGCGCATTAAATACCGGATTTGAACCATTGCACGAATTCTGCAATGTTGAAATAAAAGGAGGTGTCCTTCAAGCTTATATTAGTTTGTTTTAGCCAAAGGTGTTTTGTTCCCTCTGGGGTCTAAAGAGTGTTTTGATTCAAATGCATAAATTTTAATTCTTTGGGAACACAGCAGATGTACTTTCAGGTCTGCGTTGTACTAAAGTACCTTGGGGGAAAATACTACGTCTAAAATCTATCCAGAAACCTCAAAGGATGATCTTTGACCTACATAAGATCATTACATTATTTAGAACTCACTAAAGGCGTCTCACATTTTAGCAGGATCACTGCATCAACGAACACGCTATTGTCCCGCTCCTCCTTTTCAGAAACGCTGTGTCCTAAAATTTGATACAATGTCCTGCTATTCAATATCCTGCTAGTATAATCACGATCTGTGCTACTCTGTTTCAGTATTAGTAAAAGGACAAATGACCACAAAGTACTATCGCTTCATGTCGAAAGATGGCGGGTGGGTTTGGATGCAGAGTTACGCGACGATCGTCCACAACAGCCGATCGTCACGACCTCATTGTATCGTCAGCATTAATTACGTGCTCAGGTATGTTAGCGCGAAATGCAATTACACGCCTAGTACGGTTTCTTTGACATCGTCGGGGTATGACTAGAATATAGGGGCTTCAAATTTTATTCTCAGTGTTCTAATTTACTTAGTCTTAAGTTAGTAAAAGCGAAGTTGATTTGCCATTAGTAAACATTCACTGAAGAAGTGAAATTGTATGGACCACGTTCCTGTAGGCTTGTTTTAATCGGCCATTGCCCGCACTAATGTCCTAGTTTTAAGAAGCGGAACACAATTTATTTTTATTTACATGTGACCAATCCGATTCCAGCGACGTCCAGGCAAAGGACTGTCAGATCCAGCTGGAGCAGACAATCAGTAAAGAATCGCCGACCTTTTCATCTAGTCTCACCGACACTCGTCTTCGTCCGAGTAAATCTCGACCTTCACGCAGCAAATCGCGTCGTTCTCCATATTCAATCACGACACCGGAAGCGCCGGATTTTCCGCAGTCCAGCGGCAGCGACGGGCCGCACGAATACAGTCAAGATATGGCTGTACCCACTGCACCGTTACCGTCGTATCCGAACGTTCTATACCCTTCTCAGGAACTGGATCGCTATCCCGGATTGTACACAAATCCATATACTCAAATGGGAGTCTATCGTGACTCGACATCGTGCCTCTATCCGTATCAGACGCAGAGACTATTAGACGACAGGACCTGTTACCGAAGCACGTACGAAGACCGTCTCTACCCGCTATGCGACACTTCCCAATACAGCGCAATATTCCCCTACGATCACCACTCTTCTCGCACCTTATCGCAAACGGTCGAATCTGGGCGAGACGAAGCTCTGAGCACATGCAAAGACTCACGCGGCGCATATAAAGATATAGGATTAGTTAGTAATTTTAAAGACGTTCAAATAAATTATAAGGATTTGCCAAATTATAAAAATTCCGAAAGTGTTTATCCAAGATCTAGTTCTACTTATAATAATGATCGTTCGTCACAGTATTCGAGAAATCGAGAAGAAAGCGTCGCGTCACAGTCTGGTTATCCTCTTACGAACTATGCTCCAAGATCGGATTCCAGGGACGCTGGATTTGTGTCGGGGAGTTACGGCGCACGCTTTAGTAGCCATTCAGAATCGTCGGCGTCTGACGTCGACGTTGTCAGCGAGAAATACGACAAACGGACGGCTACGCAGCGTCCGAAAGGCGAAAGCGAGCATCAGAACAAAATCACAAAAGACGGTAGCTACAAGGGTCATATACGCGAACGATGTGGGTCTCGTGACCTGAATCACCAGTCAGTGATTATGCACAGGAGCGCAAATGATCAATGTCAAACGAAAAACGACGCGAATTCTAATATATTTTGCGGTTCATCGGCGATATATTCGAAATCGCAAAACGCCGAAACCGATAACTCGTCGACGGAAAACAGTAAGGTTTTGTCGGACGATCAGTTGTATAACAACGGCTCACTTGTGTCGGGTTATACGGCCTCGCAGAAATTATTGGACATCAGAAGTTACCAGGATAAAGCTTACGGGGGAGTGCAGGATGCGTACGCGAACTGTCTGAAGACGGCGTGTAGCTACGATGGTTTTAACCCGGCGGTGTATTCGGCGAGCGCTTACCCCGTTCAGCGACCGTATAACGTAATGCATCAGGCTGGGTACACGAGTGTCATAGTTGACGCCCAACAGTACCACATGGCAAACGGCTACGTACGTTGATCAAATACAAATTATAGACTTATTTACAATCCTTAGCATTGTGGGTAAAAATATTTGTGGCTCCTGGTTACCGGTATTAAGGCAAATGAAATATGGCGGGATAATGTTCTGACGTCAGTTTGATTAGTCATGGAAAGAATTTGTTGGCATGCAGCGCATGCGCAGTGATGGTTCGAAGGTGTCTATATTTTACGCTGAAAGCAATGTGGCTACATTATACAAGGTGATTATCAATGTATCAAACATTTATCTGCATCAACAGTTTATTCAAAATTCCCCCTCCGATAGTTCATACGTCCCGTTGAATACGTATCACTAACAGCTCACCAAAAATTGAGTCGGAGAGTCAAATTGTATCTAATTATCACATCACGCTACCGTCGTGGGAGACAAAGAAAAACTGGAGCGCGCGCGCTATCCAAATACGCCACATTTTTCTTGAAGTGCGGCCTGAGTTAACTTAAAGTTGGGGAATGCGTTAAGTGGCGCTTGTGACAGAACTGCCCTTCCCAAAAGTCTCGTTAACTATCACATGAAAAGCTGCTGTGCGATATATGAATGTTAAACTTTACCCTCTAACAATGCTTTATCACATGCCCCCGACTCCAGTGAGGTCATTTTAAACGTTAAAAATCAACTTATGTTAGTCAAATTAAAAATCCTTTTAGGGCTTTTCTTCGACGGTGTTCACAGTACGGGTCACTCACTACACGCCGATATTATATCGTATATTGCGTAAAGCGCGTGTAGGTTTTTCGTTTACAACAGTGTTTAGTTTAATAAGTAAATCGTGCTTGAATCAGGTAAAGACCATGTATTTCGAAAGAATAACTGCCACATGGTTATATAAATATTCAACCAATCCAATTTGTGGAATGGGAAAATCCGCAACAAAGGGATTTTATAAAATTTTGACGTTTTCGGTGTTCAGACCACGAAGTTAGGCGACTGCAGAGATCCAATGTCGAGCAGGCGCAGGAGATTTGACATATATAGAGGAACGTCGATGTAAGCTCTTCCGTAGATTGTTAACCCCACTAATATTGCAAGTCCAAATAGATCTATTGCCCCCCTCCCTAACAATTATTGGCGATAAGGCAGGAAAAGTCTCGGTTCTCCTCTGTACTCCGACGCAGAGGTTTTCCTTACTTCCCCGCTCTCTCTAGTTACTTCCCAGTTTTTTTTCTATCGCCACCACCTTTTTTATACAAAAACTATTAAAATCTACCTTAGTTAGTCAATCGTCGCCAAATTTACCTTCAAATTCTGAAAAAAAACACCCATCGCTCTGTGTATATATATTCTTTCGGTTCCCGAATATGACTATTAGTTTATGACATTCCTCGCGCCAGTTCAGGACATTCCTCTACAGAGTCGACTTCTCAGATCGACGTTCTATCACCCAGCATGAAACCACGCGGCGTGTATTTGACTATAACAGTGCTATACGGTCACATATTTTCAAACCGACTTGTGCCATTTACAATATTCTTATAAAGTGCTACTATTCCTTCGCCAAAGAAGAAATTATGCAGTGGGTCAATACATCCATAGTCTTTTCGGTGTTTTTATCAATGTGTTCGGCAGGCACGTTACTTCAATCAAATGTCCTTCATTCGATCTCAATTTTTTAGTAAAGTATGCAATTAATAGCAAGATGGACGCTCACGGGTTATATTATAGGCAACTTTCACTTGAACAACACATCCTTTTGTCGGCGGTCTTTCATCGTACGCCTGAGCGTCCGTCCCAAAATTAATTATCACTTTTGGGTACCAAATGATGTCCTGAGCGTTCACTGTGACGTGTTTCGGTTCATTGGGACGTGTTTCGGTTCATTGGGACGTGTTTCGGTTCACTGGCACGTGTTTCGGCACGATCCACTCGGTTGGCGTCATTTTCAATGAGGCGGTAGTCAACCTCCAGAATTACGTTCTGCGGCGGCTCCAAGGCCAAATTCTGCCCATTTTTTTAAACTGCGATGTTACTCTGATTACAATTACTACCTCGAATCAGCTTATGGTAGATTATAAGTAGGTCGATATCTCAGCTAATAAAGATTAGGATAGCCCCGTAAAAATCCATAAAGACAAGCATTGCCCTCGGCGTGTACGGTCCAATTATTCTGATTTTTGTTGGACTGAAAACTTTCTCTTTGTCTGCACTAAACTAACGAAAACAGTACATTGGTTGAACGTTTTCGTGATCCAATATGGATGTTGGCGTGACATATTTCTCTTCAAGAATCATAAAATACTTCACCCTTTTAAACGTACAAACATATTAATCAACGACTGTCTGCTGTAACGTTATTTTCGACGGCAGCGATAATTTTATATACCCATAGGATAAGTTGACTAAGAGCGGGGATACATTTTACTCCAAGACCACGTTTTCGAATATTTGCGGGTCATACAAATTCAGGGCTTTGCATATTAGCGAGGGGCACACTGGCAGGTGCAAGAGCGGCTAGCAACAATGACTACGACTTAATATGAACCATCATTAGTCGAGCGACTTTAACGTGTGGCATTAAAACGTAACACCTTACTTAATTACTTCACTTTACATATATGCGAAAATCGCGGTGGAGATAAGCTTTTCCCATGAATTATCAAAAATTACTACTAAATAAATTATTGACGTCGGAAAACACGGTTGACTCTGTTCGCTAATTATACTAATAATTCGTTATAACGTTTTTAGTGTAGTATAGGTAGTGCCCGGATCCAAAAGCTGCCTGTTACCCATAAAAATTTATTTCGTTGGGCGCACGTCACACAGAAGTTCGATATTTAGCTAGCACGCTAGTTCGTAATTCTAGAATGTCGAGCATAGTCAAATTGGTTGCCTTGGAAGCGAGGGAGTATTTAAACACGCAGTGAACTACACACTAGAAAAAATAACAGAGACCGTTGCCTATTCAAAAGTTTTCCTACAAAAATGGATCCGAGCAAACGTAACCCGAACCTAAATTTATTCTCTGTATATTTGCTTAAGTCGCTCGTATCGTGTTTGCAAATATAACTGCACGAAGGAATACGCCACCGGCCGTTGGTATAGCGTATTATAATAATACATAAATTGTGCACAGTTATATATAAATATATATATAGAAGATGGGCGATAAGGATTGTTTTTAAGATACTTTCATAAATGTGACCCAAATATCTGTAGGCGATGTTGGTAAATTAGAAATTTGTCATTTCACTTCGGGAATTACTCAAGAAATAATAAACTTGATAATACGACTATTTAGAATTAGGAAACTTTTCCGAAATAAGTTTGGCGACTCGCAATATTACGATTCTTCTAATAAATTTCGGTAAGATGATTGGTCGATATATTCTTTGTGATGGTAATTAGGATAGCCAATATGGTTCTTTAAATCGCTGGAGAGAAATGCACAGGAAAAAACCTACACCCTCGATGGGACTCGGACCCACGACTTCCAGATTGGTAGAGCACCAGTCCGGTTATCTGGGGATCGTGGGTTCGAGTCCCATCAGGGGTGTAGATATATTCGTTGGTTTTCTTAGTGTGATGGACGGTGGATTAACTTTTATCGATAAAATCCCGGGTCATGGGCTGTTTCTATTGAAGATCGCGTACTGTCACGTTTAGCGTTGCTCACGAATTTATCTTACATTCGATGCTAGTCATTGTAAGCGGACATGTTATACAAAAACTAACGAAACATCCGCGATTTTGTGTTATTTATTTATTCCCATATTTTCGACGTATTTAGGAGTGTCTGTATAGATACCTGGTATTAAAATTTTGTCTCCAACAGCGACTTGTGTTTTTTCTTCCATTCAATGCGGTGACCTCCCTTTGCCACATTGGCTACGTAACTATGAATAGCGTTGCTATGAATTAGAATTTTACTGGTGAATAACGTAATAAAAATAGGTCACAATAAATATGATTGTGGCGTAGTGGTGTAGTGGTTAGCAGCCTTTCATGCGAGAGGTTGCGATTTCGAACCAGCATAAACCAGGGATTTTTTCCGCGCCTTCCACAATAGGAAATGAGCAAGATTTTCGTGCATGAATGTTGAAAAAGATTCGTCGTGGAATGGTTTATTATAAAAATATCTTAAATATCGTAACAGGGCAATGTTGTACGTGCGACTGACATTTAATTATAAAGTTAACACCAAAACGTCGCCTTTACCTTGACCTTTATGATCAATATCGAGGATGACCGAGTCACCAAGCCAGCCTGAATTAGTTGTGGTAGGTTCTCGTAAGAAAACAAGTAGTGCGGCGGGCTAGACTAGGACAGTCGAAATTGTGGCGATTCCATATAGAGTACCGAAGTCATACGTCACTTCCGCTAGCAGCCAATTTTCTGTTCTGAACATAAAATCAAGATGGCGCCTGTCCGTTGTTTTAGCACGGGCCGTAGTCGTGTTAATGCGTTAGTTATGATAACAAGTCTTCTTGCTGTTACAATGTAATGCTTTATCAGTGAAATAAGTCAACAATGAAGAAATAGACAAAGTAGTTTGAGCCGCCATATTGACTGAAATGTTTAGAACAGAAAATTCGTTGTCAAGGGCGTTGCAATGGGAAGTGACGTAGGCGCTTGGGTACTCTATTGTCTGTTTTACGGTAGCACTAACGAACGCTGGTCCAAGCAAAAGCTCGTTTTATTGTGACAACTACAAAGGCGATATGAGTGGATTCGAAAAAGAAAAACAGCGTAGAAATAACACGTAGAAATGGTCATAGCAAACAACCTGAAATCGAAACATGCTATTTCCATTCATCTAAACCTAAACCTTCTAAGACATTTCGGGAACAGATATCTGAGTATAAAATACTACCAACGATATTTCTTGCTGGGTAAAACACGTTATTTTAGTCAAAAAGAATGAACACTGAATAAATATTGGGTGAAATCCAAAATACTATTGGTCATGATATGTAGTTGACAGATGAAGATCTGAAAAAAAGTTTTCTGGAATTGTGCGAAGTTGATCGCATACCGGAGGTGACGCCTATGCCAAAACGGTTTAAAATGAAAGGGGTCAACCTGAATGCACGTATCGATTTTACGAAGTCAATTCCGGGTATCACGGGGTATCCCTGAAAAGATAACCGCGGTACCGCGAAAGGGTGGCATTAACAGGGACGTTCCTATAACGGGGGTAGGAGCAGTCATACCGAAAAATATGAAAAATAGCTAACACCTTTTCGTTTGAAACACGTTTTGAACAATGACAAACACTACGCGTACCTGGTCCCTCCTGTTGGCAATTAAGATAGGGTGTGCCAACATGCAAAATGTGTACGTATAGACCATAACATATTTAGATAGACATTTGGTGAGTCAGTAAATAAATAAATAAATAATTGTTCCAAACAAATCTCTGATCTGAAAGTGAACACATTCATGTTATTCTTTGGTCATTCTAAAAGGCGTTTGTGACGTACCAGCGTTTTATTTTTGTAACCTGGCGCAAATAGGTGATAATCGCCCCTTAATGATAATCAAACATAGTATTATTAATAGCATTATTAGCAAATTGAGTGGTAACACCTTTATGGCTCACTGCGGAGATATAGATCACAAGCTTTCGAATGTTAGAACATCCTTCATTACGTGAAGGACTCCTCC
>WURV02190899.1:0-12415 GCA_011762755.2 Epimenia babai | reverse complement strand
CTATTTCAGTATTGTAATGGGTATTGTCGGATCTCTTTGGCCTCTTGTCCCATTTCAGTATTGTAATGGGTATTGTCAGGTCTCCTTGGCCTCTTGTCTTGTTTTGGTGTCACATGGGTATTGTCGTGTCTCTTTGGCCTCTTGTCTTGTTTCAGTATCATAATGGGTATACTCGGGTCTCTTTGGCCTCGTGTTGTAATGGGTATTGTCGGGTCTCTTTGGCCTCATGTCTTGTTTCAGTATCCTATTGGGTATTGTCGGGTCTCTTTGGCATTTTGTTATCTCTTTTTTTCTCTCTTTTTTCTCTCTTTTTTCGCTCTTTTTCTCTTTTTTCCCTTTTTCCCCCTCTTTTTTCTCTTTTTTCCCCTCTTTTTTTCAGGTAAGCATCTTGAGGCCTCTTGTTACATTGGGCCTTAAAGAAATTTAACATATAAATTATTATCGATTTTTGACAGGTTTGGGCTATAAACCATTAAAAACTCGTACCATTAAATGACCTCACAAAAATTATTCCTGCTTGTTTCTGCACAGGCCTGTTCTAAACTAAACAAATATTCATAAAATATTTTTAACTGAACAAATATTTAAAATTCTATTGACTGTACTAAATTTTTGTATAATCTTATTCTCCTAATTCTTGCCCATAACATGGTAACAATGATTAGATATTGTGTATTGCCATAATAAGTGGAATCGTAACTCTAGCAATCAATTTTTGGGCATTGAGAAACGCTATAGATATCTTAATTGGTTAATCTACAGTAATTCTGCGATTAATTAGATGAACAATGAACAAAAATCATACCAATCGGCTCTATAAATGTAGTTCTGCTTATGTTTATGTTATGGCAACTCAACGAGATTATTAGTTACTTGAATTATTGCACCAGAATCAGTTTTTATTGTGTAATAACATATTACTGTGATGTTTACAGGGAATGTTCAACTCAGCCCTTGAGGTCGCTAAGTTTCAGGGCGCCAGTATACGCACAGTTAGCGGGATACGTGGTCAGATCAAGAAAGCCATACCTACCCCTAAGGGAGCTTTCAGGGCTACCTTTGAGGATAAAATTCGTTTAAATGGTGCGTGTGTTTAAATATTGATTTAATCCTCGGTGTAGAATTTGTACATTACTGTATGAATGTAAGAAACAATCATATTCTATGTATATTGTGCTGTATAAATATCTCATGAGCTTGAAAGTGGATGTTGTTAATGCATGTAGCACTTAGCAATCGGCCTGTATTTTAAAACTGAACTCTATCAGTGTGAACTTGAAAAATACCCACTTATCTAAAATTAACTCCCTAAATGAGATAAATTAATTCTACCACACTGGTTACTGGAGGTCGGAGGTCGAGGCTAAAAATCCCTTTAGAGCTACAGATTTTTTCTATGCAGTTATCTCCAGTTATTTAGAATACCACAATGGCTACCCCATTAACACTACAGAAATTCATAGCCTTTATCTCTTGACGAACATAACCGACCGCAGTGATTGGTGTTGTGTTGGGGAAACTGCTAAATTAAACATAAATTTTTTTTTCAGAATAAGAAATAATAGTAACAACTAGTTAAATTTTCTTGGCCCTATACAAACAAGTGCCATCTGGCATATTTATACATTCATAGATTATGATTCATAGTGTTTCCTTCGTTTCTCTTATTCCTAATGTCATGCCTTGTTAGGTTGAAATGCGTAACTCTACACTAACTATAATATCCCGTTAAATCTCGGACATCATCCAACATCTGCATAAACATTCAATAATACTTTGTCTTTGTTTCAGACATTGTTTTTGTGCGTACCTGGTACCCAGTCACTGTGCCTCTATTCTATAACCCAGTCATGTCCAACATGCTGCCCCCTGACCAGCGTTTAGCTTGGCAAGGTATGAAGACTGTGGGTCAACTGAGGCATGAGAGAGGCATCACCATTCAGCATGACCCCAACAGCATCTACCGGGTACTGCGATATTCACGTTTACTTAGACGTAATTTATTACTGTACCTTCTCCATTATCCATCCATCCAGCCATCTAATGTAACTATACTTCAATACCATGATATGCACATTCAATGCCACGACACAATATCGTTGATGTTACATTATCATGTATCTGTTTATTGATGGGTGATCAGAGAAATCTAGAGAAATAGTCAAAAACTGCGAGGCCTGATGCAGCTACTTTTAAGCCTCCAAATGACTGGTATCATGCTCTACGCTCTACGCTTTAACTACGCTTCAAGGCAGACTTTTTATGTATTTAGGTAATTAGCACCATAAGAACACGCCGAGTCATAATAATGCCAGCGATCTACAAGAATATCTTTAATCAGTCGTGATCGACCATATAAATCAATAAATTCAGTCACTGAGAGGCCACGTTTGAAATATTTAGTATATTGTTCTACAGTTGTTCATGCACCTTTATGACTAGCTGTCATTAAATATAATTAAAATCACTCCACAAACAGTTTGTCTCCGTAACTTTATTATGATCCCCCTCCTCATGTACGATTGGCATTCTGAGCTAACACAAACTGTGCGGGTATTATGTGTACAGAAGATTGAGCGGGTTGTACCGGTATTCAAACCGCTTGTCATCCCCAACAAACTCCAGAAGGACCTCCCATTTGAATACACTCCAAAAAATCTCGTGCAGAAAAAGCTCGAGGAACCGTTCAAGCGAGTTGCAGTTGTCAGGGATTTACATGAATCTAAGGTTAGACTTTCGTGTCACTCTTGTCACATCTCAACTTATATAAGGAACATAATTTTTCCTGGCTCTGTCATAGTCAAGTAGTTTTCGTACAGATATATAAATAGGTTACTTAATATCCCGCTCTATGCCACGAGAACGTGCTCTAAGAGCGGTTCACAGTTCAGAATATAGTAGTTACTGTACGCATTCAAATGTTGGTTAAACTCGGCATAAAAAACGTATTTTAAATAAAATTTATTTCACAAGGTGTGATTTTCACGGTGACAGATTGATTTGTTGTTTTTTTCTGTTTTTGTAATTTTTCCTTGAAAAACTTGTACTTTTACAGAAAGTAAGGTGATGATTAAAGCAAGGTGTGTATACATGTATACTTCAACAGGTGCAATCTAATGAAGCTGATGAAGTATACTTGTATACAAAAGGTTGTGTGAATCATCACCAGAGTAAGTCAAATCAGACATACATTCTTCCATCACAAGCAAAATTGATAACTCCAACTCCCTCTAAATCAAACTTCCATCATACGATCTCTGCCGACTTCAGAAACTCAAGAACAGTGCTGCTCGACTCCTCACCCATACATGTCGTCGCTCTCATATTACTCCTGTTCTTCGCTTGCTCCATTGGCGACCTGTGACATCTCGAATCTTTTTCGAGATCCTTATAATAACTTATAAATGCATCCACGGCATTGCTGCTTTTGACCTCTCTTCAGCCATCAGCATAAATTCATCTGTACGTTTTACGCGATCGAACTCATAAATTCATCTGTACGTTTTATGCGATCGAACTCATAAATTCATCTGTACGTTTTATTCGATCGAACTCTTCACTTGGTCTCATCGTTCCTCGTACGAGATACGTAAGTTTCGGCAACCGTGCTTTCTATGCAGATGCTCCTCGCCTTTTCAGTGCTCTTCCAGTTAAGATACGACAATGCAAAAGTATAAATCAACTTAAAGGTCAACTAAAAACACGCTTTTTTACCAAAGTTTACAACTAATAAATTATCAAGATGAGTCCCATCACTTATTTCAGTTGAATCCCATCATCAGAGCTATAGGTTTTTTTCTGTGCATTCCATTCCAGCTATTCATGCAACCAACCACATTGGCTACCCTTCTTACCATCACATTAATATGGAAAACACCACAAAAATCAGCCAATCAATTTATGGTCCATCATCATGCTTGTTACAGATATCTGTGTATATCGCTAGATATGATATACGGACTTTAAACATCAGTGGTTCTAAAAAATGGTGTTAAATACCTAGAAGCACAGAAGAAAGCTTTCCCCTGTAACTCAGTTGGTAGAGCACCAGATCGGTTATCTGGAGGTCATGGGTTCGAGTCCTATCAAAGGTATAGGTTTTATTCTGAGCATTTCTCTCCAGTCTTTAAGTGTTATTAGTATAGCCCCCTTACTAATTAATTTAGGAAGCTCATTAGTGCTTTAGGTCTAATTTATGTTTTATTTTTTTAAATACTTAAGCCATATCAATGTTTTTAAATAGTGTATTTACTCAGGTCAAGTGTGATAGACAGCAGTGCTATTAGTGTACGTAAAAATCTAAAAATATTTTCTTTCATTTCATCATTTCAGATGTGTCAGATTAGCACTGATGTAATAGAGTTCTTAAATAGAGTAGGTCAATGTGCTTACATGACAAGCAATATAGCGATTCGTCAAATCTGTCACCATGGAGACGAGTCGGCCACGCCCCTGACGATTAATAGAGCCAGTCAGTCTGCATCTCAAGATTCTCTGGCAAAAAATTACAGTATCCTACATTGAAAAACTGTAAGATTATGTCATTTAAATTGGATAAATTCGGACTGCCAGCCACTCTGTTGATTATAAATAGTTATCTCTCGCGCATAGATAAAATGACTAGTGGAAACTGAAACGAACGCACTTGACAATCTCTCATATCTAATATAAAGTTGTGTACAGATCAATATCTGTTGCCTATTGCGTCATACAGGACCAATAAAGTTTTAAATAAAATATAAATGATTTGACTAGAGTGAGACATTAGGAGAGTGATTTCAATACACCACCAAACACTACCACAACTGAGGTAGAATTAAAGTTGCCATCCAAAGTCCTAGGGAAACATTTATAAAGAGTAAAAGAAAAAAGGGTGAGACGAGGTATTAGTGCTATTTCATTAATGGTAGTAAGTGTCAGTCGCACTTTGAGTATTCCTATTTTATAGCCTTTCAGAATTACTCAATTCATTACAAATCTTTTGCAATATTCATGTACGAAGATCTTGCTCCTTTTCTGTCATCAAAGGCATGAGGGAAAATCCCAAATTAGTGTGGATTCAAACTCACCATTTCTTGTATAAAAAGCTAAACACAGATACTTAGTAGTCACTATATGGGGATATCCACACAAATAAACCTATTGCAAATGTATCAAATAGATAGGCTTCATTTTTATCAGCAATGATTTCCGGTTTTTTCCTCAGCATACACAAAATTTAATTTTAAACCGTTTTACTTATCTCCCTTGAAACTGGTTTTACTGTGATTTCACATGGCAAAGAATATTTATCTTAGCACAGTTACTGATTGTGGTCTCCACTAAAATTGGCAATACATGTCTATTTGTTATATACAAATTCAATTTAAAGTGATTATAAGCACCAGTTACATGTTTATCATTAAGATCATCATCGGTACTCTTGTCTTCATCTTCTGGCTTTGATTTCTTCTCAGTGGACGCAAAGTCTTTCTCCACTGTTGTGTCTTTGTGCTGAAATTTGATTCATTTTTTTATTGGGATGCAAATATGCACAGACTTGTACCAGTAACTACATATTGTTGGGGAAAGTTCCAATGACCTGATTACGGACTATAACAGCATTTAATAGCATTGGTGCAGTGGTAATATGCCTATGACCTATTTACAGACTACATATATTTTATGAATATTTGATGTATATATTTTATATCATTAACATAAAATAGACATGTGGAAAGCATTCAAATCACCAAAGGGTAACAAAGAGCAATTGAGTAAGTCAATTAATCAAGTCATCTTTATCTGCAGATTTGCCTGCATGTATTTATAAGCACCTATCTTGTAGTATTTGAGGAGTTAGCTAGTAGTGATACACTGACCTGATTTGAATATGTGATGTCATAAACTCTTAATTCACTATCACCAGAACCAGTGATTAACCTTGATTCTTTGTTCACTAGACAGAAATCATATATCTGCAAATGAATAAATATGTCAAAATAGCAATTGAGACGTACAAATTGCCACCAGAGATCAAACCAGAGATTGACATCGGGTCACAACTCACGACTGATG
The DNA here is from genome assembly GCA_011762755.2 of Epimenia babai. Lineage (NCBI taxonomy): Eukaryota > Metazoa > Mollusca > Solenogastres > Cavibelonia > Epimeniidae > Epimenia > Epimenia babai. The sequence goes on along the minus strand of WURV02190899.1, from coordinate 6,358 downwards.
ACTCATCTATAGCTCACAATAGCCAAATTGTCTTTGTTAGTATTGCGTGATAGTAAGCTATATGACAATTTTCTATACAGGGAGTCCTCGGTTTACGACGGTCGCGACCTACGACGTTTCGTGGTTACGACACACCCCATAAGAAATATAAAAATGCATTAAAATATAAAATAACATTAAAACGCGTTTCCGTCTTACACAGTAACAAACGTAACGAATTGCGAACTAGTTCGTAGCGCGAAGCGGATGAATACGCTGTGCGGTGGAGCTAAGAAATATAAATAACATCAAAATATAAAATATAAAAAATATTAAAATATAAAATAACATTAAAACATCAAAACGCCTTTCCGTCTTACACTGTTTAGCGTCGTAAGAAACGTAACCAATTGCGAACTAGTTCGTAGGGCGAAGCGGATAAATACGCTGTGCGGTGGAGCTAAGAAATATAAATCACATTAAAATATAAAATAAAATTAAAATATAAAATAACATTAAAACATCAAAACGCCTTTCCGTCTTACACTGTTTAGCGTCGTAAAAAACGTAACCAATTGCGAACTAGTTCGTAGCGCGCAGCAGGTGAATACGTTGTGCGGTGGTGCTAAGTGAGGAAGATGGCGTCACTTAGTTTCAGTTTCAGTGTTACGCAATTTTGGTTGTGTTTGGCCATTCTTTCTCTCACATGTTTTATCGTTTTTGTGAACTTATTGCCCTTCGTTATGGCTCCAAAACGTAATACTGTGCAATACTTTACAGTACAGGGCGCTTAGAGTACTTTATTTATGGTGTTCAGACTTACACTAAATTCGATTTACACCGCCGTGTAAGAACGGATCTACGACGTAAGTCGAGGACCCCCTGTAATAATAATAACAACGATAATAGTGTTATTATAATGCTACTTAGGAATCAGTAATAATATGTCAGTCACATTTCACATTGATGACATCAGTAACTTAACTTAGTAGAATACAATATACTTACTACTTCAAATATATAAAACATCTGAAATATTCCTGATGTTGATGAGGTAGCCAATGTAGTTCTTTGAATAGCTAGAAAGACATGCACAGAAAACACCTATACCTCTGATGGGAGGTATAGGTTTTTTTCTGTGCGTTTCTTTCCTGAAAAATTCCTACAATTGCAAAAATGTAAAAATAGCACAAATTTTTGCATTGATTATTTCTTACACTGATATACACACACACATACACACAAAATAGCTGTGGCTTAAAGTTCTAAACGGAACAGAATTACACGGTATTACTGCGTGAATGGCTTTTGAATAACACCAAAGTGTCTTCGATAGCCACGTCATGTGTTAACCTTTACCACACTGACAACCGCATATCACATTACTATAGCGATACAATTCCGCCACAACAGAGCGCTAAGGGTTAAAGGTGCATTATAAATCAATAAAATCACATTTTATTTTATACCATGTAACCATTATAGAGTTGAACGATAACACCCGATGAAGTATACTCGTATGCAATAGCTCGTGTTATTATAACCGTCGATAGTCAATGAGGCGTTATTTTTAGCCAGTGCTTGTGGTGGATAGACGGGCGGCCATTAATGCGAGTGGGTTGCGAGACAGAATCCGTATGATCCTGGGATTTTTCCCCCCACCCCGCGTCTTCTACGTTAGGAAATGAGGAAGATGTCCGTGCTTGAATAATGATGAGGATTATATTATTCTTCGAGAAGTGGGTTACTGTAAAATCTCTCGAGGGTATATCGAATGTAGGGCGGCAGTAGTTAGTGTAGTGGTTAGGGCGCTCGACTTTGAATCCAGAGGACGCCGGTTCAATTCCTGCTCTAACCAGTATACACTGTGGCGATTTTTCGGACATAAGGCACTTTAGCACTCTGTTGTCGCAGAATTGTATTGCGACAGCAATATGATGTACAGATGTTAGTGTAGTAAGGGTTAATGCCCAGTGGCCATGGAGGTCTGGGTAGCCCTTGCAGTGTGGTTCTATTAGAGATTGTCCCCTCTGACACGGCTTTGTTTCAGATGTTCTATGGATGTATCTCTATGTGGCTTACCTCCCGACTATGCCGTCAATGTAAACAACCATTAACTATCATAGACATAGCAGAGTGTGTATGACAGACAACATATGTAGCCCGTCTGTAGACATTTGGCACCAGTCGCGCGAATGGAAGGTGAATTGTCTGCCCAGACTCGGTGGGTTTTTCCCTCACCCATAATCAATCCACAAGTGAAACTAATCCATTTGTCCTAGCCACATAGGCTAGCATTGTAAAGGGCTATAAAGTGCCTACATAATAATAACCTGGATAATCAGCCTATTAACTAACCATATAAAACGCAGGGAATATCAAATATCGCTATTTGCGACTGACATTTACCACCACTAATAAAGTAGCACCAAAATCTAACTCTTGCCCTTTACTTTTAACACCTTCCGTATCACATGATAGACCCACTAAGACCACGCAGAGCTCAATAATGCCACAGTAACGAGTCGCCAAAATCCCCATCCGAATGACAGGACATTTTATGTAGACTTGCGTCGAGTTACGTATGTATCCATGTATCCCTTATGCGAATACGCAAAATATTAATCCACAGTAATCCACTCTACCACCCATCTCGCTATGGGAGTCAGGTAGTGTTGACACGAGTACTCGGGTACCCGGGTACATAACTACCCGGGTACATAACTACCCGGGTACATAACTACCCGGGTACATAACTACCCGGGTACATAACTACTCGGGTACATAACTACTCGGGTACATAACTACTCGGGTATATAACTATTCCGGTAATTTTGTCAGATACTCGGGTAATACGGATATTTGAATGTATCACTATTTTGCCAGAATTAACGTCGAACTAATAGGGAAAACACTGTTAAATGACTTCAATAACCATTTCGCATAACATGTGTATCAGTATATATTTCCTAATCGATTTTGATGTTTTTATGTATGCATGTGTATTTATATTTCTGGATTCTAAAATACATAGTGTATAGTAGTCTACTGTTTGTATTAATTATTGTAAAGTGTCTTCTGTCGTACTTCAATGTTACAAAGGAGCACTATAAAATATATGTATAACTATTATTAAGACGAATATGATCACTCTAATGTCAGTTTTATGACACCGCATTCATATTTTATTTCACGTTTAGATTGATCAATTTGACCTATATGATGTATGAAGTAAGTCTGTTCATGTGTGGCATTAAGATAATTCGAGGAAACCCTAATGAATCATACCCATATCTTTTATACTTGCTTAATAATGCCGTTCATTATACATTTAATGATAATCAAATAAGCATAGACGACGCGGTTGGGTCCAATGTCATAGTGTGCACTAGCATACAACAGCATCATTGAAATGAATGAAAAGAAATTTATTTGTTAAAAGTGTACTTATTAGCAGAGCTGTCAAACACACTTTACATGAAAAAAATAGCCTAATGGTCTAAGACTATAACGTAATTACTTAAACTATATAAAATTAACATCTAACAGTATACAGGTAATACAGATCAATGGTAGATACAACTATCTACATTTACAGTATGCATGAAATGGATAGCAATGTTGAATAATACAGTGGAAAGTAGAACAAATATCAAACAAAAGAAATCCATTGAAGTGAAGAAGAGAAGATACACTGCTGTTGTCCCGCAATCTTGTCAACGGAGATAGGAAGTACATGTATGTATACACTATAGAGTCAGGCTATATCAGTTAAGCCAGCAGGGCATGAAATTCATGCAGCCACACGGCCTTTTTGAGGCATGCCCCATCTATTTGCAAACTAGCCCTATGTACTTCACTTAACGGTTGTGTTGGGCTATGATTTAACTTATATGTACATTCTATTGTGTCATGCAATATAATTAGTTACGAAATGTATATAGGCGTTTTAGAGACATACTAGTTATTAGGGCGCCTCCAAAACAAATGGATTATTATTATTATAATTATTATTATCATGTAACTTTCATGTATGGTCATTGAAAATGACATGAGAGTGCCCTTCTGACATACAAATTTGCCTGTATGGCCTGGCTTGAAATTTCGCACCTTGGGCTAATGATGCCCAATATAAGCATGCAGAGAAGCACTCTTGGAAGATACTGAATGCTTATATAAGCCTTCCTCATAAAGGATACTTTAGTGCCAAATATGAACCAAAATGGTTGTTTTGCTTTAACTGTCACTTTTGTTTCGGTCAACAACTTAAAGATGAATCAAAACTCGATGGAGCAAAAAGCCTTCTAAAGCTGATTGAAACGTCAATTAGTAATCGGAATCGTCCTATTAGACAGAGCGTATCGCGTGGCGCAATCCGTCAAAACTGCTACCACTGGGACGAACCAAACGCGGGGCGACGAATCCTTCGACATTCGATTCCACAAAACTGGTAATGACCAGTGTCTTTTTTATAAATAGGGTGTTGGCCTATGGGGTGTGTAAAGAATGAGGATTTATTTCAAATAAAAGCACAATAAATAAAAGGATAATAAATACATCACTAAATACATAAAAGACATTTTGAGTGATTCTTACCATCATAACGGGATGTCATTTTCACGCAAGATTACGTTGGCCTGTTCTGTGTTCAGCTAGTGGTGTCTTGCAGTTTTTCCCTCTAAAGAAACTCACCAACGGATCACAAACGAAAGCTCAAAGACTGGACTGGATGAATCATCCGATTCATTATGATCCGAGAGCATTTCACTCGCAAACGCACACTTTCTATCAATCACACCACATAAACATCACCATCATCAGCGTCCCAACTCATCTACTTATAGCGAAATCAATGTCAATGCGATTTTTATCGTAAACAAGTGTAAACATGCACGGTAATATTAACGTTATTTTTATCGCTAAACATAACCTCAAAATCATTAGGAGAAAAGCGAGTTCAGCGGTAAAACGGCTAATGGTTATCTGCTACATTATTGGCTAAACTATCACAATTTCTTGACAGTTTATGAAAAATCACCACACGAACTTTGTTACAAAATTTTTAGCGGTACAAATGGCATGTTATGCCCCACTTCCTGCTTTCTTTGGACAGGTAAAAATGATTAAAGTAATAACTTGATATAAGCGTATAACTTAAGTAATTTTGGAGGATAAATTCGTATTCGAAATTACGAAGCATTTGTCGGAATGGGTCTAACGGGAGACAATCAGGTGATCTGGTGATTCCATATAAAGGGGAGGTAATTGCATCTCTGAATAAATAAGGGTTATAAATTCTTTAATATTTTTCTAGACAATTTTCAAAATATTAAAATCTAAGTTATAAATTTTTATCACCGGTAGTTATTTATGTTATCATACTGTAACATCTGTTTATGATCAATATAAACTCGTTCGTCTATTAAAAGGTATTGCCTTTTATTTTTCTATTTTTCTATTAACTAACAATTAGACTAATACGGCTACCCACTTTTATACTGCAAAAACTCGTAACATTACATTTGACTGCGAAACTGTTACGGATGAAATTGGTTTTTCAGGAGCAGTTTAGCGAGGAGGAACATAAAGCCATCCAGACGGTACTGCGGCAGCGACTTGGGCCAGAGTTTATATCCCAACGAGTCGGTGCAGGCGGACAGAAGGTGTCTTAAATATTAATTATCAACTATTTCGCTGATGTGCTGGTGTTATGTCGGATATACGGCAAAATTCTGACAGATGATGTACATTTAACTCAGCCTGATTATCACACCCAATGTAGTCTGCTTTATATGTAGCTTATTGGGAGCGGGTGACTTCGGTAGATGGTGGTCCAATTTTATCATCAAGTCAATCGTTGACGAGGAGTTTATCGATGGGTTAATGGTAGAAGTAACGTTTATCAACGCATAAATGGTTGACGTAGAGTTTAGTAACGACTAAACAGTCGACATGGAGTTCATCAACAAGTAAATAGTAAACATGCAGTTCACCAATGAGTAACTGATGAATATGGAGTTCTTAAACAAGTAAATAGGTAAACATGGAGTTCACCAACAAGTGAATATGATAAACATGGAGTTCACCAACAAGTGAATATGATAAATATTGAGTTCACCAACAAGTGAATATGATAAACATGGAGTTCACCAACAAGTAAATATGATAAACATGGAGTTCACCAACAAGTGAATATGATAAACATGGAGTTCACCAACAAGTAAATATGATAAACATGGAGTTCACCAACAAGTGAATATGATAAACATGGAGTTCACCAACAAGTAAATATGATAAACATGGAGTTCACCAACAAGTGAATATGATAAACATGGAGTTCACCAACAAGTAAATATGATAAACATGGAGTTCACCAACA
>WURV02190888.1:0-12417 GCA_011762755.2 Epimenia babai | reverse complement strand
TGATGAAGTATACTTGATATACGAAAGCTTGTGTTAATCCTTATATAGTTAGTCAACAAGGTGTTACCTTTGTATTCTCGTATTTGTTCTGACATTGTTCAAAGGAAAAGAGGAGAGCGAGAGTTCGGTGCTACTATATAATCAGATGTTAGTCGCAGGTATAATATCCCCGTATTATATCATTAAGATATTTTTGTAATTGCCCATTCCACGACACAACTTTATGCATAATCAGGCACGAAAACTTGCTTATTTCCTATTGTGGGAGGCGCGGGAAAAAACCCTTGGTATGTATTGGTTCTAACTTGCAACCTCTCGCATGAATGGCAGCGCTTCGAACCACTGGCACTAACAATGACGCGTTTTGGATCTTGGGTAGTGAGTGACTGTTCTATTCTCGTGTCTGGTCCACTAAAGATCCAGACTGTTCTTGACATGGACTACTACTGAATGTTGTCTAAGGTCTCCAAATGATTTACGATTTCCTCAAAACTGTCGCTGAACGCCCTCCAAACTGCCGATAGACTCCCTCCAAACTGCCGATAAACACCCTCCAAACTGCCGATAAACTCCCTCCAAACTGCCGATAGACTCCCTCCAAACTGCCGATGAACTCCCTCCAAACTGCCGATAAACTCCCCCCAAACTGCCGATAGACTCCCTTCAAACTGCCGATAAACACCCTCCAAACTGCCGATAGACTCCCTCCAAACTGCCGATAGACTCCCTTCAAACTGCCGATAGACTCCCTTCAAACTGCCGGTAAACTCCCTCAAAACTGCCGATGAACTCCCTATAAACTGCCCTTAACTCCCTCTATACTGCCGATAAACTCCCCACAAACTGCCAATGAACTCCCCACAAACTGCCGATGAACTCCCTCCAAACTGCCGATAAACTCCCTCCAAACTGCCGATCAACTCCCTCCAAACTGCTGATGACTTCACTCCAAACTGCCGATGACTTCACTCCAAACTGCTGATAAACTCCCTCCAAACTGCCGATAAACTCCCTTCAAACTGCCGATAAACTCCCTCCAAACTGCCGATGAACTTCCCACAAACTGCCGATGAACTTCCTCCAATCTGCCGATAAACTCCCTCCAAACTGCCGATCAACTCCCTCCAAACTGCCGATGACTTCACTCCAAACTGCCGATAAACTCCCTCCAAACTGCCGATGAACTCCCCACAAACTGCCGATGAACTCCCTCCAATCTGCCGATGAACTCCCTCCAAACTGCTGATGATTTCACTCCAAACTTCTGATGACTTTACTCCAAACTGCCGATGAACGTTATTGTTTTTGTAGTTGTTTTCCCGCTTCCCACGTATCATTTATCCCTTTTATTGTGACCTTAGCCTAACCCCTTTCCAATATTTCGTGAACAATTTTTTTTCGTATATTTTCCTAATCTTGAGTCTTCCATTTTTATTGGCTTTTATGTTAACAAATTTCAGAATTTTTATATCGGTCAAACAGTTATTTTTAATTCATGTCAATCGACTGGTAATAGGTTAATAGCCACTTAAATTTAAAAAATAAAATTATAATGAAATATTATTATTTATTTTTCTCATTAAATTCGTACAAGTAGATGTTAATTCAACTAATAGTAGGCCTACAGCTTTGGTTAATTCTGCTGGCCTCGTGTCAGTCGGTATAAATGTACGACGTATAATGATACTGATCGCTATTTGGTTGACTATAACTCGAATTCACAGATTGATAATGTTGTTGTTTATCGACAAATGGGTTAATGACAAACTCCTATTTACGTGGTCCCAACTTGTCAGAGTCGTCATGTTACCGTCGTGGTCTGCTACATTACTTTACTGTTACCGATTGCAACGCGCATCCAGTTTACCGTACTTATTTATCTGTACATGACATTACACGGTCTCACCCCGCAATACATATGAGCTGGTGCTGCTGTATCCGCTGCGGAGACAGTCATGATCTGGAGACAAGTTGCTCGCACATGCGCACCACTGCAGATTGGTTATGTCCGACGGTAGGTGCTTCGTGAGCATTGGATCTAGATTACGGAACAAAATCCCACACAGCCTATGTGCTTCATCCCTACTCTTATTTTTTCTGAAAAATTTGAAAACATGTCTTTTTACGAGTGTCCACAGCAAGTTACTTTTGATCATGGATGTGATCTGTTTCATAAACCTTCTCATGGTTTTGATTGTATAGCGGAATTGGGATACTTCTGTGATTTTTGCGCTTTATAAAAACATGACTATTTACCATCTTGCTTTCCCCGTTTACACACTTGTTACATAGTTTCAACATGTTTTTGGCTCTTCGAGTCATTCTTTCTTCTTGTTGAACTCTGGCACTTCCATTGTGACCTCCTGGGTGGATCGCAGGTTTCTCTACTGTATCGGTATTATGCAGCAATTTTGCATAAGGCGTACTTCATCTATTTTTTTCTTTCGACATCAATCTTAATCATCAAGTTATTCAACTCTCCCTTAAATCGGAAAAGGTATCCGCCCCATTTCATAATAACCTATGAAAAATAATTGTTGAATAGCCTATGTAATTGTGAGGACTCTTATATTATTAATATATGCAGGTGAAGCAAAGTCATTACCGACGCAGTGACATTGTTGTCTGTGTACACGTACAGTATTCACCATCGGCAATCGCTACTGTCGATTATATTCTAATATAAAAATAGCTATTAATTACGTAATTATATAGTTCTAATGCATCTAAGTGACTAGTCAAAAATGACACAATAGTGTTAGGTTTGTAGTAGCTAGAAACATCCGTACTTATCAATATTGTAGCCTACTCGATAGATAGATGAAAACGTCTAGATGAGTGGATGAAATACCAATCGTTTCGATACAAGCGTAGAATGCCAAAATTGCCTCTAATTTTTTTTTCTAAACATCGGGTTTAGCATTCACTGCGGTCGACAAACAGATGGACCGAATTTTAAATACTCGATATACCATTATGGAATACACGGAAGTCGACTAGTTCGCACAATGTTCGCATCAACAATGTGCCGAACAGATTTCACGTAGCACAAAATGCCAACTTGTCGAAAACACAAACAAATCGCTGCTTGTATAGGCCGTCTAGTGTCACGGCTCCACACCTTCAACACACCGTCAGCGAGCGATGATTGCGGCACGATATATACTTGTGTTATAACCACAGATGTGTGCATTTATTTAAACAAATCGTTGAGCATAAAACATTCTAGTGTTCCTATCAACTTCCACACTTTTTTCTTCTCTTCGAACCAGAGGCGTATTTACGTATATTTATTTACATATTTTTGTGTACACCTCTATATGTCATTGTCTAAGGGAAGACGGATGTCGAGTTTATTGAACATACAAAAAAGAATGAGAATTGGTTGCGTTTCGTGTTATGTAATGAATTACTACAGTGAGAATTTAGACACGAGAGGGTTGCTACGGTCAACATACGAATCCAGCCAGAAATGGAGCACTCGACCTGCACTAGATACGCTCTCGTGAATCTTGAAATGGAAGCGCGCCCTACGCTCAGCAGATATAAGTGGTTCACGATGGAGTCGCGGAAGATAGATCGCTGTGTTACTTGCTCTATTTCATTTTTCCTTCCATTCATGATAATTATTTTCCGAAACGTACCGACGCTGTCATCTGTCATACACCGATTGACAGCAGCTGCCGAAACGAATCTGATATACGAAGAGTAGTGTTGACCTTAAGACCAGTTAGTCGAGAAGATGTGATTAACTTTGTTATTAGACATCACCCTCCAGTAGAACAACGTCGTTTAGCGTAACATAACTGGCAAGTTAGGGGCAAATAAGACGGCGCTGACGTCGTGGATGTGGACCTACCCATGAAAACATCACCCCCAACGCAAGGATGTCGGCCCACCTCTTTCATTCCTCGAACACCCCCTCGCTAACACGACCCCCTTCGTGAAGAGTCTACTACCCGGTCGAGCAGCGAACTTGCCGTCTTTTCCATATACCACGCATAAAACATTACATTCCGTGTTGTTTTCATTTTTTTATCTGGTAGGATATAAATAATTTCAATAAGCGAATCATCAAAGAAGAAAAAGTACCCCTATTAAGTGAAGAACAATACAGGTGTGAAACCTGTATTCCATTCATGCCCATGAGTAAAACTCAAGCTACAGGACTTAGGGCAATGAGCTTAAAACACACACATTGTGTGTATTGTCGTTAAAATGTTAGGGAAAATATCAAATTTTTCGGGTGTAAGAATTATTTTAACTAAGTTGACATGATTTTGTTTGCGGCAGAAGCGGCGTCGGACTCGTATAAACTCGACCTGAGCGCGAAGCCGCGCAAGGAGCGGACGGCCTTCACGAAGGATCAGATCCGTGACCTCGAGAAAGAGTTCTGCATACATAACTACCTGACGCGACTGCGGAGGTATGAGATCGCCGTCTCCCTCAATCTCACCGAGCGACAGGTACCTGTCTGCATCATCATGTCGGTATTATCGACTCTTTATCAGTAGGATTGTTGGTGAGAGCCCAGTGAGAAAGGGGGGGGGGGTGTCCAAGGGGGGGCATGGGTGTGCTTGGGGATTAGAGTGAGAAAAACGGCGTGTAGAATGAAAGAACGTGTACACATGCGTTTATGAGGGATGATGTGGCGGGTGTGCCTGAGCGGTCGTGCTTGCGCGTTTGTGAATGTAAGTAGGTGTGCATGTGCGCGTATTGAGAGGGGGTGAGTGAAGATGTGGAAGGCTCGTCTATTATTTATTTACTACCGTTAATTCCGTGTATACACAAGTGATGTAAGACAATAACTATGTCTCGTAATATCTTGGCTTAGTCGAGTTTTTTCTCGAGCACTGCTGTTACCGGCATCATGTTGCAGGTCAAGGTCTGGTTCCAAAATCGCCGTATGAAGTGGAAGAGAGTTAAAGGGGCACAACTCGTACGCGACAAAGTCACGGGACAACTCACACCGATAATGACGTCAAATGTGACATCATCCGGGTCTTCGCCAGACGGACTCGACGAATTCTTGAGGGAAAGTTATGGAAACAAGGACCAAAATTGCGACTCCAAATTAGAAGACAAGTGTGCGGGATGATAACATCAATCTGTGTCACGCAATAATAGACTTGTGTCAGGAGACCCAGAACGAGGCGCCCTGCTCCGTTCCCGTTGTTACCCCCGTGTATTCGCCATCCCCTACGCACCCGACTGTAATGGATATATAAAACTGAACATTTTATGTTGCCTATACGCAAAAAATTTCTGGATAAATAGATAGTGCGAAAACTGGGGAATGAATCTGTAGGGCGAAAATGACGCCTTGCGAAATCACATATGATTAGAATGATATGTGTCTTATGCCTAGTTCAACCATTTTCTTAATACGTACAGTAAGTCAACCTGTAAACCGCGCTTGCAAAGAAAGGAAAAGGAAGCCCAACGATATATTTGGAGAATATGACATGGCCGGGGAGAATTGGAGTGGTTCGAATACCGGTTTAGGAAGACAATAGAATTGGATATTGGTCAATTCGTGGAATGTCTCGCGAAAAATGCTGCGTCTACGATGATTCGCTAAAGATGCCCGTGCACTCTCAAGTTATTGCACACAGGCATGTGTCAAATCTTCACACAAAGTATTCCTCACCGCGTCCATAATGTGCAGTCAACATTGGAAATGCCGTAGGCCTTCGTGCAGTCACGTGACAGATTAGGTAGGCTAGAAAAAATGTTTGCTCAATTTCTTTAAACTAAAATCCGGATATGAATAAATCAATAGGAAGAAATTATCGGTGGTTTTATGACTACAAATTAATTTTTGACTGAGAAAATAATGCGGTACTTAAAGAAATGAGGTTAGCGTTAGTCAGTGATATAATCAGTTTAGAAAAGCTCAGTTTTCATTTGGCCACGATTAAGGTTTCATTTATGCCCTAAAAAATAATCGTGATGAAATAAAATCGGCTTTATTCGTGAATCGTGAAACGAAACAGCGTCATTAATCGCACATGACCAGCATCTCGTCTCGTCTGTCGTTTGTCAAAGTTTGCAGCGTGCTCTCGCAGATATATGAAGAAGAACATGCACCAACATCGCAATCAGCGTATTTCTGCTAAAAATTGTTCGCTATATTGACCTCGAACATTGCAAGCCGTATTTGAAGGCGTATTGCACGCGATTTGAAGGTTTACTGGTACATTAAAGCCATAAAATGTTATATTAGACTTAGACCGCTTTCTGCATCCGTCGAAACATGACACTCAACTGCTGGACACGCTAGTCGGCCGTGTATTGCGTACCGTGTAGACTTATATGCCGACTATATCGTATTTTAATATTAATTAATTAAGATATGTGAATAAAATACGTCGGTTTGTATAATGACTGTTGATGCTTGTCATATCCGTATATAGATCCGCCAACGATTCGAAGATTGGTGCGTTAATTCATATCTCATATCAAGCTGTGTTCTATCCACCAATATAGGGATCGTGTAATGTTTTTTTAAAAGCTTATAAGATGCAGACGAACAGCCTGCTTTCGGTAATGGACGTGTTGTAAGGTGGTTAGATCATCTGACTTGAGTGCGGGTGGACCTCCGTTTGAAAGTCTATCGTTTACCCATTATAGTATTTTAATCAAACAGGTCGGCCCCAGCGCGTCTCGGGAGCAATGACAGAATAGTGATGCACAGGTTCCGGTTGTTGTCACGAGTATTTTGTTCTGTTGTTGTCACGAGTATTTTGTTCGGTTGTTGTCACGAGTATTTTGTTCGGTTGTTGTCACGAGTTGTTTGTTCGGTTGTTGTCACGAGTTGTTTGTTCGGTTGTTGTCACGAGTTTTTTGTTCGGTTGCTGTCACGAGTTGTTTGTTCGGTTGTTGTCATGAGTTTTTTTTGTTCGGTTGCTGTCACGAGTTTTTGGAAGTCCCGATAGAACTCGATCACAGGATATTTGCCTTCCTGATATTTATCCTCTCACGGGACATATCATCGCAAAATTAACGAAGTCTGTAACATAGGAAGGTCGTAGCATTCGGAAACAACGACGTAAATCGACGATGCTTGGCTCGCTGCTCACAATCCGTGGTTAGAGCTACAGCGAGCTTCCATAACTTCCACAATGAATAAGAATAATTATACTGTATAAGATTGCACCTGATGAAGTATACTTGTATACGAAAGCTTGTCTTAATGATAACCGTCATTCAATAAGGGGTTACCTCCACTTTTCCTATTATACAGTATTTAACAACACCGTATCTATAATTACGTACAGTCTACACTGACATCTCCGATGATTGCTAGCAGCCTACAGACCGAGTTAATCCCTGCTTAAACGTCTGTATGTCTACATACGTACGTAATTTCATAACTTATAACAATGGTATACTTTCTTAACTACAAAATGGCGCCTCCGCTCTTTGCCCACATCTGGATAACTGTCGTCTGTGACGTTTGCCGACACCAGTATAGTCTTTTAGTTTTTATAATTGTACTACAAAAAGTAAACTCTAGGGGAGAAAAGCACAGAAAAACCTGTACCTCTGATGAGACTCGGGTATGTCTTTTTTGTCTTTTTTCTCCAGCAATTAAAAGAACCACATTGGCTACCCCATTAACATCAAGAAAGACCTAGACTCGGGTGGCTTCTTATATTAAACTAAGCGATGCTATTTTCCAGAAGGACAATTGTCGATAGGTGTCGTATAAGCAGATGACAAAAAATAAAAGGCTATCTTCTCGCCTAACCAAGTTTGATATTACTATTATTGAATTTACACAATTTTTCGGTTATCGGAAATGATTCCTCGCGTGTCTGAGGTGTAATCACATTGAGACTGTCACTGCTTATATACGCGCATCGTGGAATACGGGGATACACAATACAGGGTAATTATACAGGAGCCCGACACGCAACGATAATCAAGTTCGTTGTTACGATTATTAAACGTTAACTGGTAATGGACTCGAGTGGGTAACGGTTACTATGACTTATTCATTTACTGGTCAAATGAGTTGTCTCCGGAGTTGTGTCCCGTGTCAATCAGTAGTCGTGATGAATAAAAGCATGCAGCGGTAACGCCGTAACCAGAAAGTTCGAATTCGTCGTCGGGTTTGGCCATTTCGTATATTGCTGGTGTATCCCGTGATAATAGAGCGGCTGGGGTAGTGTTGTATTCGCTGGGGTAGTGGTGTATCCGCTGGGGTAGTGGTGTATCCGCTGGTGTAGTGTTGTATCCGCTGGGGTAGTGTTGTATTCGCTGGGGTAGTGTTGTATCCGCTGGGGTAGTGTTGTATCCGCTGGTGTAGTGTTGTATCCGCTAGGGGAGTGTTGTATTCGCTGGGGTAGTGGTGTATCCTCTCTGTCGATACAAACAACGCCTGTCGATTACATCCAAGAAATTCGCGAATAATACGCTTAAATTCTCCCACTTCATCAAATCAAAATATTCATCAATACAGCATGCAATATGATACAGCACTATACTGCATAAAAACACTAGCCAATACACTAAGCTCGACGAAAGGTCGTGCTCAATAAATTTTTGTTAGTCTTGAAAGGTGTTACCTTCTACATCCTGTTATTCATTTGTATAGACTAACGTGGCTATCCCACCTCATTCCCAATATACATTACGTCTGTCTATACAGTGACACAGGTAAGTAAAACTTATATTGTGATTGTAGTATAGTGATGGGGTTGGAATGGTGCTATGTACGTATGTCGTCTGCTGTATGATAGGGTTCCGTAGTGCTATCGCCTAGTTGTTTCCCTTTCTTGTTCGTTTGTTACCCTGCCGACCGTTTCTCGGTTCATTACGCTGTTATAATGTTTTTCTCTCCATGCATGCATTATGATACAATTGTGTACATATATGGCGTTTAAAATATGTTGATATTGGACGAAAACAGATTGATTGTAACTTCAGTAATTTGTCGACGGTCGGTTCATTAACGATCGACACCCTACCGCCACCTGGCGCGTAAATTCACCCCTCCGTCGAGCCATCGACAACACGCTCGCTATCAATCTTAGGCTGGAACGGGCGCCTGTTTCCCGTTGTAAAACCTCGCTGTTTCGGCATATGGTTGTGTTTTCATTGTTTACCCACGACGTTGTTTCACCTGGGAAGCCTTGCGACCCACCCGTTCAGTCTGCCACTCTCCCACCTGTAACTCCACCTCGCGGGGCCATCCGAGTGAACTCGTGTCGCGCATGCGCGCCTCAAAAACGCTTTCGTTGTTTCAGCGCATGATAACATCCGGCGAGTGTTGACGCTCAACTAGGATTCAGCTACGTATTTCCCTACGGCCACAAAACGCACGCGCACCATATCTTTGTGCATTTAGTTTGACCAGTCGTCACTCAGTGTTTGTGTGTATACTACTCAGCGTGACTACAGTGGCCCGGTCTTTTCTTTTGGTGGCCCGGGCTTTTCTTTTGGTGAGAACAATAACAAAGTGAATGACACAGAAGACTTTTATGTCTGGTGTGAGATGCGAACAGATCAAAGGTCCGATCTTCCGCAAACTGAGCCAAATTATTTGTCGATTGCCTTTTGAGTTTCACAAGAGAGAACGCCCAGAACCTAGCAATGTTAATAGCCATCTATCCACATACGCAAGAATATATCTCACAAGCAATGATCGACCCGATCCATTCGATGCCTGATAGACGTTTTGTCATTCTTCATCGATATGAAGTATGTCTATGCAACGGTTGGGACGTGTGATGCTATCGTAATTATTTGGCTTTACCCGAACAAAAATTCGCCCCTGACAGAGAAAGGCCATATCTTCATTTTTATATAATATTCTGGATAAGATTGTAATTGGCCCTAACAGCGGTTCAATGACCAACGATATTAAACCCCATGATACGGAAATATGCTTAACGATTCCAGTACCCGTACTACAGAAGGATGCTGAACGATTCCAGTACCCGTACCACAAACCGATGCTCAAGGATATTAGAGTTCGTACTTCAGAAGGATGCTGAACGATTCGAGTACCCGTACTGCAGAGTGATGCTCAACGATTCTAGAGCCCGTACTACAGAAGGATGCTGAACGATTCCAGTACCCGTACTGCAGAGTGATGCTCAACGATTCTAGAGCCCGTACTACAGAAGGATGCTGAACGATTCAAGTACCCGTACTAAAGACCGATGCTCAACGATTCTAGAGCCCGTACTACGGAAGGATGCCGAACGATTCAAGTACCTGTACTACAAAACAATGCTAAACGATTTAAGTGCCCACACTACAGAACCCTATTGAACGTTTTGGTTCTAATGTAAATAACGGTAGCAACGTGTGTATCGGCTTACAAAAACATGGCATTGGAATAGGGAGCGGCGAGTGATTTGCAGTTGCATCCCTTGAATTGATATAAGGGGCATTCTTGTTCTGATATGTGACTGGGTTTCTATTGCGAGGGATCTATTGTTATTTGAATTCATGCGTTATAATCGCCAGCGATTTGACTGCGAGTGATTAGTGGTATTTCTACACGGTCCATGTTCAGTAGTTGCTTGCAGCCACATTGAGGGAGTGTGATATCATGTGGTGTGTCTATAGATGCTGAACCAAAATCACTGTTCTGAGGATACGGTTCCATGGGGTAGGTGGCGTAGTGGTTAAAGCGTTTGACTTTGAATCCAGAAGGCCCCTGGTTCAACCCCCGTTCCAACCATGCTAACTGTGGCATTTTACGGGCTGAAAACGCCCTTAGCCCCATTGCCCATAGGGGTCTGGGTGGCCCTTGCAGTGTGGTTCTGTTAGGGCATTTTCTCTCTGACGTTTACTGCGCATTAGATGCTCTATATATGATCTCTATGTCGCCTACCTCCCCGCTATGTCGTCATCTCATTGTAAATAACCATTGACTTCCGTAGACTTAGCGAAAGTCTTTACGTTAGGTTAATCGAATTGTCGTGTTAACCACACAGGCGAGCTTTGCAAAGGGCCATGTAATAAAATGGCCTACACAACGATTGCCTCGGTAATCAGCCTATGAATAAATAAAAAATACGCTACAAACATTGAAAATAGTTTGATATAATCTGATTGAACTAATAGAATGTGACATCATGGTAAAGATTTGTTGAAAGTGAATTAGACTTGGATACAGCGTTCTCTCTCATGTGTCTTATGTTCGAATCAAGGAGTAGTTACCGCACACCAACGTCATAGTTTTTGTTTCAGTTTAAATTGTTTAATAATAGCGAATTTGTAGTGAAAAATCGATCGGTTAAAATGCCTGAAAAATCATTGGTCAAAACCCCGAAGTAACTGCCTCCTAATTGCTATTCAGGGACGATAACTCTGTGCTCGGCGCTCGCTAGGGATCCTATAAATACAAATGTATTAGGATCTCTAGCGCTCCCGATTGAATTAAATCGCATAAAACATAAAAAGTATTACGGCTTCTAGGTAATTTTGATGTTTTCTGTGAGAGCAACAGAACTTATCACTTGGATTTACTGCACGTATTCGTATTCCAAGATCTCCGTACGATTCAAAGGTCGAAACCATCTTTTATTCACAGATCTGTTATTGATATATATAGTTATAAATATGCAGCACACAAGTCGGTTTCGCTGTTTACAGCCAGAAAATAAGGGGAAAACCAATTTATATATTCCCAAGTAGCCTACTGCTAGTAATTCGACTAAAAACTGTCTAACGTTAACGTCTATAATTGTGCATTCGCAGTTACGGGCCGTGACGAAAACACTGCCATTGTTAGTTCCGCATCAATCGTGGATATCTGGTAAAGTCGTCAGTCTTCATACTGCGAGTCGTATTTATAAACACCAATAAATTCGCCGCGCTTCTGATAATATATAAAAATAAATGAGACGTGCGTGCGTGATCACCGTAGTGCATTATCAAGAATAGTTAACTAAACAGTGGTAGGGCTACTGCTACAATACCATCCAGTCAATTTACGTTATTGTCATCACTATTGTGATTGTAATAATCATCGTCTGAGTTGTTATCGCCAGAATGGCACTGTCATCACAGTCTACTTTTGTTTTTGATACAGACTTCGTGGTGTATAACTCGGGACGGTGTATAAGTCGGTATGGTGTTTATGTTGGTATGGTGTATAAGTCGGTATGGTGTTTATGTCGGTATGGTGTTTATGTCGGTAGGTCGGAGCCAACCTTTACTTACCGTTTAAATATTCATCTATACAACAAAATATATCATCAATATATGATATTCTTATAGAGTTATGTCGACGGTGTATAACAGACTACCATATTGTCTTAATACTTCTCTTATGGCCGAAAAGTCTACGTGAAATCCATTAAAAATTATCCGAGAAAAATATGTTATACACTCGTATACACTAATATCGTGTAAACACCATGTCCAATCGCCAGATCATCATTTGCGCGTATA